>BOSO01006838.1:6119-59712 GCA_018403395.1 Gorsachius goisagi | reverse complement strand
AACATTCAAGATCAGGTTGGATGGGGCTCTGAGCAACCTGATCTAGTTAGCGGTGTCCCTGCCCACTGCAGGGAGGTTGGATTAGATGACCTCTAGGGGTCCCTTCTAACCCAAAACATTCTATGATTCTATGATACAACTAGAGAAAATTCTGTTTTCCTCTTCTCTCATTTTTTGGACAGCTGGTGGGTGGTATCTGATTTAATACTGTGTACAGTAATTACAGTTAAAATATTGTTCATATTTTTTATTGCTGTAAGTGTTGGCAGACTGAGTGGGCAGTGGAAGCAGATCTTTTCCATCAGTTTTGCAGAGCTTAAGTACACATTTTAATTTTTTCTGCTTTATTTTCTCCCTGCAAAGAAAACCTTTTAATGCATGCATGCTTGCATATGTTATCCAATGCAGGAATATCTACCAACATCAGGTGACAAACAACTAGGTGACATTTGGAAGTGATTTACGTTCATCTCCCAGAAATAACAGATCGTAGGCGTACATTGGCAAATCAGTATAAGCCAGTATAGACTCATTAAAATAGATCCAGAAAGACTGTCAAAATAAACAGAGAAACCTTTACGGGAACAAGGCATCATTCTATTTGTTCTCTTCTTGTATATTTATCAAAGACACCCACCCACACACACACAAAAGATAAATATCAAGCAGGTAGTTCAGTGCTTGATAAAAGCTGCTGATAATGAATAAGCTAGTGTCTGAATTAACCTAGGAATTATGCAGAAGTCATGGGTGCCCAGTGGCTACACTCCAGATAAAGCTGGTCAGTTCTTGGATATACGTGTTGAATAATTCATCCAACTAGTTTCTTTCAATGCACTTTTAAAGTGTAAGAAAGCTCCCAGCAGTATCATCAGAACAGATGCAGCACTCTTATCTCTGAAGCCATGCTACCATGACGCCCCTGACACTGCAGGTATTCGCGTACTTAAACACTCCAAGGATGCATATGAGCAACATGCCACGGGAGCTCTGTGGAAACAAGGAGGCTACCATTTTGCCTGTGTTAACTCCAACAGTCATCTTGGGGAAAAGGAAAAAACCTGAGCCTTCCCCAGGAAAAACAGGATTGTAATTTAAGGGATGATAAGGCTGCCAGGATGGTGACATTGGATAGTTTCATTGAAATTACCTAATCTGTCACTTCTCTCAGAATAAATTCTGATATCCATGAATACTGAGAATATTAATAAAACAGCAGTTGTAGTAATATTTCTAATTTTTTATGTTCTTTCTTCCCTACAGAAAGCACTTTGAAAATCCATAAATTCCAGTGGTGACAATTTAATAAATGGGCTTAATTCTGGCAAAATAGTAAGGTCCCTTATAATACCTCAACATCTTACTATTTGCATCTACAATGGTGATTTCACCATTGTAATATATGTATCTTAGGACATTCCCAGGTATTCCTAGGTATTTTGTACCTAGAGAGTTTTTCTGACATCTGTATTTTTGTTTTCGCTTGGGGTTTTTTGGTTCATTTCTTTTTCCTAAGGTACCGCTACTGCTTTTTACCAATGTGTGGTGTAATGATAACGTAAACATTATTTTAAATGTTCTCATCATGTTATTAACACTTTAGAACAGTAAAAAGGGACAAGAAGGAAAAAACCCCAAATAATAAAGTCCCCAAACCTGACTCTAGATATGTCCGACATTTTGTAAAATTCTGAAATGATAAATGTTTCATTGTGTGTCCTGCAAGGAAGTAAGAAGTGTTACTTGCATATTCTGGTGTTAAACTACAAGAAATTCAATATATTCTTCAAATACTTAGCTAGAAATAATATGTTTTCCTGCCTTCCTCTTCTTTGGTCCTCTTGACCTCTATATTTAGCAACACCATTCATTTTGACCTCAAGCTCCTAGGAAATGATTCCCTACAAGTGTTATAAAACACACTCATGATAATCACATGAAGTGATAGGTTGCAGCTATTTTCAATAATAACTGCAAATCCCACTGCTACCCATTCCCTCAGTCTGTCATACCACACATAACCTGAATTAAAGCTATTTTCTAAGAACATGCATCATGAATCAGTTTTGGAGGGAAAGAGGACTGAGTCGCAGTTCCAGTGGTCGCTGACAGTTAAAAACTTTCTGAGTTTATATATAGGGGAGCTAGAGCATTAAGGGATCACTGAAGACAGAACATATTAAGAATGCTTTTAAATATTTTTAAAGACCTGCAATGTCAGGTGTACGGACAGATGGATTAGCAGCAAGAGCCCGTCTGATGACAGTTAAAGTGAATGCTATTTATCTGATGGTTGCAGAGCTAAGAATCATACAGTTTTCGCCTAAGTAAGACTTACTTTATAACATAACTTTCCTGATGCTGAAAATAACCCCAAGAAACCCATTATCAGGAAAAGCATAGTTATTTTATTCATTTGGTACCTGTAGTTGCAATTATGTCATGCTAGTTTCCAAAGCTACAGCAGTCAGAAGTATGTAAAAGCCTACTTTATAAAGGACTCAGGGATTAATTTATATTTTTGGAGGTTTAATTTATATTTTTTAATTTATACTTTTGATGTTTTAGTAAAAAAAAATAATTCCTAACATGCCTAGCATTGCCACCGATTCTCAGTGGATCAAATGCAAATATTTAGACATGATTAAAAAAAAATCCAGCAAAAATGTTAAATGAGACAGAAGAATAAAAGAGACAAAGATTGGTACACCAAACTAATATTTGCAGCATGAGAACCCTCTCTTTTTGTATAAGAGATATTTGAGTTATCTTTCAATGATCTTACTCCGAAGCAAACCACAGTCATTAATCATCTACTGAAATAACAGCAGAATTGAAGAGTGGATTTCTTGGAGCAAAATGGGAGAGCATTAATCGCTCCCCTCATTTGTGGGAGGTGCTGGGGCAGGTGCTCCCACATCAGGCCACGGGCTGCGGCTCTGTCTACACAGTAGCCGTGGCCATGCATTCACAGTTGAGTCAGCAACAAAAGCACGAAAGGTGTCAAAAATGCCTGCATTTTTATGCTCAGCACTTTCAACTTTGGGACCTACCTTCTGTCACTGTTCCTAAACTGTAGAATGGAATTAATTCTCCACCGCCAAGATTAATGATCAAGAACCACATACATAGGTCAGAAACAAAACTTCTACCTCTTAATGCACCCTTTGTATTACTGTAGTAATATAATTTACAAGTGTCCAGCATGTGCACCCAATACTGATTTTCTTGGTTGAGTTGAAATTTTAGTCATATTTTCACAAGGCATTTAAGTATAGTATCCTTGAAATCTACAGCCTTTCCATGGCAAAGCTGTTCCTCATCCAAATCCAACATTAAAAAGTTTTCCTGAGCAGCCATCAATTACAATCTTAAGACAATTAGTGAAGTGGCAAGTGTTACAGTAAAACACAAAACTCCAAGACTGCGTGCCATTTCTGTGGAAAGCCAGCACGTTGCAGTTATAATCAGGGCAAGTACAATCACTGCACATCTTTTTGCTACTTTCAGAGTTGCATATCACCACATTACTTAAAGGAAAATTCTTGAATATCTGGTGACATAACATAACTTCTTCTGGTCAGTCCTCCTGTATACTACCCCTTGAGAGAATGTTAAGTCATCTCAATCCTGTAGTTCAAAAAGCCCTATTTTGATTTATTTAAGTATCGCTTCTTTAATAGTTAATTTTAATCAAGTTAATTATTTGACTTTTTAATCAAGTAAATTCTGTTTCTGAAGCTCACTTCCATCTTATTTGACAAAGCTAATTAAAAAAATAAAGATTAAAACTCCAAGAAATTTGAAGTTCAATTTATGTTCAGTTCTCTGAGCAACGCTTTGTGACGTAAGAATTTGATATACCTCTGGCCTTACTGGGTCTTCAATGCCAACAACACAAATGCAGGTCAGGTCAGATAAAATGTCATTTTCATTGTCCCAGTCAGGCTCTGGGCTGCTGTTAAAGTCTCGGAAAGCAACACAGATAGTTCTCAGTCCATCGCAGGCCATAGGTTCAATCACTTTCTTCACCATTTCATCTCGGTCACGTGGTCTGAAGATACGAGGTTCACCAGCTGCATTAAGGATTCTGGAACATCTTTTTTATTTATGGGGGAAAAAAAAAGTTGATTGTGTATTTGCATGACTGCTAAAAAGCATTTCCTTATATCAGCTCATTTCATTCAACACTTCCAGACTTTCCTTTTTTGATGGCAAATTAAAATTTCTAGTGTAAATTTCTAGATTAAACAAGAAGATTCACTACTTAAATATCAGAATTTGTTTGTAACTTAATACAGGGACACCAAGAGCCCTTCACTCATTATTTCCTCAATACCTATGTAATGATGAGCTACAACTTACAATGAAATTGAAAAATCCTTATTTTCCAAATGGGTTGAATATAAAGAATTATCAAATGTAGGCCCAATTCAAATCAAATGTAGGCTGGGCAATGATAAAAAAATAAACCAAACAGTTCTGCAAGAGTGAGCACTTAAAAAAAAAAATAGAAAATAACAATAACAGCTTATACTCCTACACCATGTCATGTTTCTACTGTAAGTAGAAAATTCCATATACTGAAATTCCTACATATATCTTATTAGTGTCAGAATATTTTTCATTTTGGAAAAAAACAGCAAATAATCCATTGAACTTACTTCTTCAGAACAATTTCAGAAGCTCCTTTGCTGTACATTCGGAAGCTGCCATCTGGCATTTTTATGACAGTACTCATTGACTTCCTGACAGAGTTGAAGGTGTAAACTTTATAAAGTTTCTCCTCAGGGATGAGGTTCCGAACAGGCTCGTAATCCTGCTTCAAATCCAGGATAAATCCCAAGAGGCCACACTCCGTCTTGTTGCCTACCTGGCGAGGCAGGCCACCTTCTTTTTCTGGTGGCTGAAGAGAAGGAAAATCAGATATGAATTTCACTGATGATAAGAGGTATACAATGCCTTCTGAACAATTAATAACAAAGTTACAGTGTACAATTTAAGATCTCAAACTCCAACTGTGCAATCCTGTCTTCCGATTTTTGAAAGCTAGCAAAAAATCAATAGAACTTTAACAGACTTGAAGCAGCTATTCTCACAGTAACATTTCTCTAGACAAGTAGCTACCATTTGGTCTCTTGCATTTCTTTTCTTTTGAATTAGCCATTGGCAGTTGAATAGCTTGTGATGGTTAGGTAATACATCATTAAAAATTAAGTAACTTTCTTATGCTCAAAAATAATTAATTCTCATTTGTCACAAAGTATTTTCTTTTCTCACTTGCTTAGAATTATATTGTTTTGCTGACTTTCATGGTTATAACAGTGAGAAAGATCTGTCCTTTTTTTCCTACCAGGCATTTATTCATAACAGTAAATCTCAGTGAAAAGGGTGTTTCCAACAATCTATAAAATAACAGTTCTGCATCTAAAAGTACCCATTTCTAGAATTACTATACTTTAGTCTGCTGCTTCAGACAATAAATGCTTTCTATGATACAAAAAATGGAGTAAGGTTAAACATTTTGCAACTCAGGACAATTCTCAGTCCTTCTAGAGACAAGGAAGGCTTTACCTTCCCATTCAAAATACAAAGAAAGAAACACACATTTCATTTACAAACTTTCTTGGAGGTGTAATACACCCCAAACAAAAAGTTCCTGTGTTGTCAAGACTGGAGACTGACTTAAAGCGACCCACGTGTGAACTATAGACTGTTGATAACTTAAATTTTTGTGTACTCAGTAGAATTAGAAAAGTGTTGCTTAAGCTAGGGCTAAACTATACTTTGGGGAACCAAAGAAGGGAAAGTCCTTTCACAACTTTAATTTGCATTGAAAACAGGTTTTGATTTGACTCAAGACTCGACTCTAGATCATCATTTTCAACATGATTTAAACTATTGCCTCACATTTTGCAGCTTTAGGACTGCAGGACTATATTCAGAATCCACGTTTAATTTCATTATAGACTTTAAAATCCAGTCTACTTTCGAAATGGGATTTCTGAGTAGACAGAATTCCCTGCATTGCCCTTCAGTGGGATGAGGGGTAATGTAGGGAATGCTTAAAGTTGCAAATCAGTAATCCTACTTAGATTTGAATTCTTGCAACAGGCGCGGCCACAAAAAGGCAAAAGGGGACCTTTAAGTAAGCATTAGCAAGCAAGTAAGTATTCCAGATAACTATCAGTTGCAGAACAAAGGTCAGATAGATTTTCCATAAGAGTCATCTTTCTGTCACGAGGAAAATATATACCTGGTGACGATAGATTAATGCAATTTCTTTTTTAGAGAGATGCATCTATGGTGAGCAATACATAATAATCTAAAAATCTCTTTCTCAAAGAGATTTATCCTTCCAAAAAAGAATTTTCTTTTACAATTTTCATCTTTCTTCTACATGAACCATCATTTTTACTGAGTTAAATGGGTCATATTTGTGTTGCTATGACATTTTAGCATTACTCCAGGGTCAATGTAAAACATTGACACTCAGCAAAAATGCTAATATGATATATGCATTTTATTATATGCTATAACAACTTGCCCTGCCATAATCCCATTATACTGTGACGTAACTTCCCTCTGGATTCTCAAATTCCCTTAGGAATCCCTAGTTTAAAACCCAAGACCTTGTAGTAATGTGTATCTGGAAGGATTGTTACATTCAGTGGATATGAAAACCTCAGTTAGGAGTCAAAAAAAACCCCATTGAAAATACAGTTTTGTTTAAATAAATGAGGTTCATTTTCATGACGTTGGAGGCACACAGTTCCCAAATTGTGCTAAGAACTTCAGGTTTCCCAAAGCAACAGAGAAATCTGCTTCACTGTCTGGGTAGCGATGCTGCATCATACCAAACTCTTTCCATTTTAGATCTAAATCCTCATTTATGCTTTGGTTCTCTCTGCCACTGAAGTCAGTGAATCTCAACATTTAATGTGAATGTGATCAAGCCACTAGCAAACACACACCGGAAACCAATGAAAGACATAATTTTTGTTCCATCAAAGACACGCAATCCTAGACAATAGTTAATTTATACATATGATTTCATCATGACCTGATGTGAAGGGATATTGAGAAAATAAAAATCTATCCACGTTTCACCATATATAAAACTAAATGTTCAAGTCTTTCTCAAATTATTTTTATTTCAACAAAAAGTAGATCTCCTCTTCTTACTGCGGTCTAAAAATAGATTTCTTTTAGTGAATATATTTTGAATGCAAACACGTAAGTAAGGGGAAAAAATACCAGTGAAAAGAAAATGAACAGACATTTCAGAAATGTTTCAAAATCTAACAAGTGGCCACCTCCCTCTGGAGCAGCTGCTGTCTCCATATTCCTTGTACATTACATTATAATAAAGCATATGGTGATGAGAGCTGGCAAGCAGCACTTCCTTTCCTGCACTGTTTCAGCTCAAAATCTATATGCCAAAATGAGTCTCCTTGCAGATTGTTCTTGACAATCTTTTGCAGAAGCTGCTGGCTTTTAAAACCTCCAACAGTGCTGTATCTAAATTTATTTCTTGCTGAAATCTGCAGTTTATGGCACCTGGAAAACAATTAAAAGGACAGCCCAAAGGGGTTACTTTTGAATAATTAACTAGGAACAACTTCACTGACTCCTCAGAGAACAAAACCCCTTTGACAACACATGAGAGAGAGCTTTTGAACTGTGATTTGCAAATAGGAACTTCATCTTTTTGAATGCACTACCTCTCAAGAGCTCAGTGAAAGATCTGTTGCTAGTCAAAGGACAGCCACATACTGTACAATCTTCTGCTAGGAAGAAACTGACCCCATGTCCTCCAGTAACTACTTTCCACTGATGCTTGTAAAATGTTTTCAAATGTTTCTTCTGAGTCTTTATATTATTTATGTAATAATATTTCAGTTCTAAGTAAATACTTGCAATGTAAAACAAACTGCAGATGTTAAAAAAATAGTTGTTATAGCTATTAAATCAAAATAGGTTTCCAGGTCAAAGTACAGTTGTATTACTGAGGCTTAATAATACCAACCCAAAAGCTAGTATTGACCTAATACTGAATTTGGATTACAAAAGGAATTTTCAGAATTACTTCACTGGAAAATAATTGACTAATAAAATGGGTTAAGAAGGAAGAAAGAGAAAACTGTAGGCATAAAGTAAAGAGGTGATTCAACTTCTAAAATTAGATTAGGAAATCATAATGCTTCCATTTTTACCACAACACTTGCTAAGACTCATTTTTCTCATTGCCCCCCCCTTTTGATGTGGAAAGAGAGGACCTGGCAAGAAGATCCAAGTAGTCTTTCCAAATTAAAATGTTAGGATTTCATACATTATCTGAAGTAATAATTTCTTTTATGTTATTCTCCTGTGTTCTACAGATTGAACTACTCCGTTAGAATAATGACAATGTAAATACACCAATTTTATTAAGATAAAAAATTTAACTTTTCTGGAATATTATATCCATATCGAATGTTGCATTTCAACTTCATGCACAATCATTAGACAGCAGAAAATACATGTTTTAAATTAAATTGTGAAAAATTTCCACTCTATAATTTATTTACTCAAAAAAAGAGAAAATGGACCAGGATATGCGGGAATTTTCTCTGTAAATTTAAACATTATATATGTAAAATTTAAAATAACTGAGAAGGATGAATGCTGTTTGAATTGTGATATTTTTAATTCCTAATACCATAACAAGGAGAACCAAAACTAAAAAACTACATAGGAATGCACATCCCTGCATAAGAACGCAATAGAAACTTTGATAAAGCTTGTCTGGAAATAGGCTGGGTTTGGTATGCAAAGATTTACAGAAATTCTTTTTCCATTTCCACTAATTATTTAGAAAGCTTAACTAATAATCCTATCTGACTTTTCCAAACAATACTGCAGAACTTTTCTTTGGTTTTATTGAACTTCTGCTCAAACTATACTTTCAAAGTTAACCCAGTACATAGCATACCAGCTTTCTGGGCAGACCACAACTGGCGTATTAATTATATGCGTGACTAGGATAATACTAATCAACCAAACTCCAAACATTTTATTAGACTACGTGAAACATCTTTTTGCAGATTAAAACCAAGAATAAAAAACCAGCATCCTAAAGATAAATTTCACTACAAATACCTGGCATCAGCTCTATACTATTAAAATGTTATGAATTTACATTAGTAAGATCTTTATTTAGGAATAAATATGAGTATATTCTGCAGATTCTGATCTTTGCTACCCTTGAGGACACATCTAGAATAATGTCAACTTGAATGATGAGGAAGAGCACAATTTGTCCTCAGAATGTTTAAAATTTTAAGTAGTTTTTCATGTTAATGATTAATAAGTTACCTTTGTTTTATACAGAGCACAGAAAGCAACATGCTTTCTGATAGCGTACATGCTATTTTACTACTCAGAATCATCACTGCAAGGTGCAATTGTGTCAAAATTCAGTTTAAGACAAAAGTCAGTTTGAAATGGGATCAGCATAAGGGACTGAAAAAAATAACAGTTAACAACTTGGAGCTGGTTGTGTAATCATTTTGGCATCAGAAGAAACAGACTGCATTAACCTTACGTACCATTCTGATCTCACTCACTGGATTTAAAGCCCAACATTTAAAAGTTTAAGGGTTTCCTTGGTTTTATTTATGCCTATGCACACTGCTGAGTAGTCTAACAAAGGTGTTCCCATTCACTTATATTATGCCTGCTCATCAGAAAGTAAAATTTATCTACTTTTTACCTTCAGACAATTAAAAATTTTTATAAACTGAAGTTATACAGGTATCTTCCTTTACTTCTTTCAAGCTCAAGCAAATAATTTAAATTCCAAAGAATCCTCCCTTAAGGATGGTGAGCAGTTAAATTCCCAACTTTGATCAGTTTGCTCCATAATGCATCATTTTTTGGGTCCCATGATTACACAGTCATCACTGCAAAGCCACAAGTGCAATTTGGCCCTAAACCAGACAACAAAAAAATGTTTGGGAACCCTTTAATAGATGCTGTACATGCTCCAGTAACAAAAACTGGCCATAATTTCTAAATATAATAGGATTTGTATTTCACACAGTACATGACAGTGTTACACAGTGCTGTACAGAAGCCAGAAAAATATCACAGGGTGGTGTGCAATATGTTTTCAGGAGCACAGCTCATCTAAAATAAAGAAGTCATAGGCTTAAACAAGCAATTTGATTGTGAAGGATTTCTGACAGAGAGGAGACTTGTGGGAAAAAAAAAGATGACATTCACCTCTAATGGTGGCATATATTTTGGGCTTGGGGATTATCAACAGCATGTTTTGTAGGAAAAATAATCAGACAGAAAGAATCAAACAGAAGGTAATGGGAGAAGGGAAAATGGTTTTAGTAAATTCCCCCTTTATTACCACATCTCTCCTTTTTTCTTTAAACAATTCCTACATGAAACATCTCCAACACATACAGGAAGACATGGAGTGTTTGAATCCAAAATCAGTGGAAGGAACAGGATTAAGAGGAAAAAAATGGTTTTACACAGATGTGTATTGGTAATCAAGCACATCAGCAGTATTCCCTTGCATAAAATAGGACTAAAACATAGGAGAATGCAGAGAAGGAAATAATAAATGGATCACATAAATAAATACCTGAAATTTCACCATTACTGCCCTGAATTGACATGTGTCCCATATTTCTATTCTGAAAAGACTGGAAAAGGGGGATGCAACAGGTAAATCCTTTTGCTTCCCTTTATCCACAAACCCCTAATACCTATGGCAGCTCTGTTTCTTGGGAAAACGTGCACCAAATAAGTCACCTCAAGTTCTCACTATTTACACTAGGCACCAGCAGCCACCATCTTAGCCTATCAAAACCAAGGCAATTTATTCCAAATCCTGGCTGACAGGCACTGTTCTGTTAGCCCGCTGGATACGCATCCCAGATCTGGACAACCTAAACCAAAGGCACTTAAAACATGGTTCAGCACTCACAAGAGAGATAAAATCTGAAGACTAAAATCAGAAATGTAAACAACACCACTGTTCAGTAGTAAAGTTACACATACGTAAATTGTTACTTAACCCTAGTAGCTAGCGAGGCTGCCTTCTCACTGAACCAGCTACTGTACAGCCCCTTAATTACTCCGTGCTGAATTCAGGCAGCAGTCTCACATCATTTAGACCTCTAGGCTACAGTGAAATTGCAGTCTCAAAGTACATTGATACTGCATGTCAAGCCTAAGTCAGGACCTCAACTTGCTGGCAGTTCAAACTGTTAAAGCCATAAGATAACCTTCACCTCTCTCATGGTTAGAGAGTGCCCAGGACACCCTGCTGAGCTCAGTTATGCTGTCTCAGCAAGAAACGAGCAGCAATGGAGCAGCAGCTTAAGAGACTTCCCCACCAGTGATCAGATGTGTGCTGCGCCCTTCAGCCAACATGAAGCAGGCTCCTCAGACAACTGACAGCAGTGTTATTCAACAACCCCTTAACTATCAGATCTGCCCAAACTTCCTAGGAAATTGGTAACAGGAATTTTTGACTTACAGGGTATAAGAAACAACATATTTGTACAGTAGCCAGAACAATGGAATTATTTAGGTACAGCCGGCATAATTAGACCTACTACAACAGTTGGAGGATATTCAAATCCGGGCTTCCTGCATCAGATCAGCTCCGATGCCAGGTAATTATTTAATTTTTAGGAGTATAATTATTTAATTTTTTTTTCTATTATCTAAGACCAACCTGAAAATAATGCAACAATCTATTTAATTAATGCAATGCTGTGGTACCATGTAATTCTCATTGCTAGCACTTGAGAGGGATCCAAGTTTATTCAGATATAACATTATATAAAACCAGCATATTTCAACATCTCTTGTTGCCTCAAACAATAGCAAGGCAATCTTCATATAAAAAGGGCCCAGCTGTAATTATGTAATGTATCAGTGTGACATTTCCTATCAACATGGCAAAGTTAAGAGAGCAGCAGTGATGTGGCTCAGTGAATATGGACTCATCCTTGTTTCAGCTCACATAACAGGAACAAGGAAAAAATGATACTATCCATAAATTCCTTCAAGAGTGATTATGAAAGAAGATGAAATCATGCATGAAGAACAGACTGACAGGCTGGTGTGGCAGTCTCTACTCTCTCTCTCATTGACTGTTACCTATTTTTACATTCAAAGAGAGCTAATACTTTGCCCTTAATTTTAATAACAAATAATTAAATTACCCTCTTAGTTTGAAGGACAAATTTACCTTTAATTCATTTGAATAATGAAAGGATGAGGCCAAAAAATACTACTGCAAACAGGAAAATTGTTTTTTCTTCTCACTAGTTAAAGGTAAAAGATGGATATGTCAGTCCTGCATACATTGTTCACAGAATTACAGAGTAGTTGGGGCTGGCAGGCATCAGCCTCCCCCTTTTGGAAGACCATCTAAGCCCAGGGCCCCTGCCGAAGCAGGTCGCTCTGGGCTGTGTCCAGTTGGGTGTTGAATACATCCAGGCAGGGACACTCCACAACCTCTCTAGTCAACCTGTGCCAATGCTTGACCACACTCACAGTAAACATGGTTTCTGATGTTTAAAAGGGATTTCCTGTGTTTCAGTTTGCTCTCACTGCCTTTTTGCCTTTTACCGGGCACCACTGAGAAGAATCTGGCTCCACCTTCTTTATTCCCTCCCATTAGGTATTTATGCACATTGACAATGTTCCCCCTGAGCTTTCTCTTCTTCAGTCTGAACAGTCCCAGTTTTTGCAATGTCCAACTTGCATGTCAGGCATTCAGCCCCATCATCCAGATCGTTAATGATGCGACACAGTATTGGCCCCCCTTACTGGCCACTGGGCTACACCATTACTGATCAGCTTCCAGGTGGACTTTACTGTCACAACCCCCTGAGACCAGCAGCTCAGCCAGGTTTCAGTCTACTTCACTGTCCTCTCTTCTAGCCAGTACTTCATCGGTTTTTCAATTCACTCTCAAGAACAGATGATGCAAGTTAAAAATACAGACAAAACATGCACTGTCTGTGCATAAACTTTCAGACATGCAAAATGTTGACATATGTAAGCAATTTGCACTATTCATATGAGAATATTACTCCTAGATATAGAGAACTTGTTAGAACTAATTAGAACAAAAATTGCTATTACCTTCAGTTTCACAACCAGAGAATGGGATAGCTATAGTAGAAGCAATATTTGAGGTAGTTAACAAAGGCTAAATTTAACTGCATTTATCTATGTAATTAACATAATTGGGCCCAGATCAAGGATTTCTTATTTCAAATTATTAAAATTAATTTAAAATTAATAATACCTTTTCATAAAGTTGTGCACATGTAACTGAACAATACTCATTCTAAGGAACCAAACATTGACATGTATGTCAATGACATTACAGTTCATTAGCAACTCCATAATCAAAAGATGTGCCACATCAGTTATTCCTTTTCATCTCCTAATCCATTTTGGTTCTCTAATTTGAACTTTTTCCTTTTGTTATAAATATTCAAGATTAAAATAATTAAAATAGAAATCCGGATGTCTTTTAATTTGAAAAATAAAAATATTTTTAAAAAATCCCTCAATTCCAAATGACAACTATTCATGGTAGAATTTAAATAGAGGTACATTAATATACCACATTACAGTGCAAAGAATGAACTCTGCCTTGTCATGGCACTACTGATTCATCATAATTATGATTAGGATACTCCAGCCTTAGTGTTTCCAAATTAAACTGAATTTTACAGACACCGATTTTTCTCCACATTTTCCCCAGAAGAGTCTTAGTATATTTATTACACTATGTTATTCATCTGCGTTTAGGGGCTTTTCTATTGTTATTGATCAAAAACATTAGTATGTTCCATTATAATGTATCATTTAATGACAATTTGGCTCTCAAATTTTGAAAATTATGTATTCCATTTCCAAATTTGGACACTAAAAATCTCCACTCTTGTCTTTTTGTACAGACCCATTCATAGAGAACTGGCAATTGTTAGATTTATACTAATGCCATTCCAGCTTTGTTTAAGGGCAGCAAGAACTGTTGACAAGTAACCTATATAATCAAAATAATTAGACACAGCACTTATTATTAACTTACTTTAATTAACAACCAATTTACTTTAAATACAAGTAAAGTACAAGGTTTCAGTTAAAGCTAGCTATAAAGAAGTGAAAGCATGCTTCTCTCCTACTACCAGTATCATTAGAACCAGTGACAAATGTGCCATTTTTAAAATAAATTGATTAAAATTAAGAACAGATTAACAGACTTTATAACTTTCTGATAATTTCTCCGTATGTTTGGCAAAAGCTTGTTTTATTTTCATGAAAGACAAAGCTGAGTATTTTTCTTTAAGTACAAAACAGAAATTGCACTTAATTGCAGAACTGTAATTGGTAGCCCCATAATGACAACCCAAACATCTGCTACCTGGTTTAAGAGCTATTAAACTGAGGTTTTACTGCATGCTGACATTAGACTGGCTTCATTAGTATTGTGGACACAGAAAAGGGAGACAGGAGATAAACTGCATAATGTTGAGATGATCAGGTAGTGAAAATTCAATTTCTAGGCAACATCTGCAGCTTATAAAGTATATTTCCAAGTTAGAACAAATACTAGGGATTAACATGGTTTTGCCAGCATTAAAAGCATTAAAAGTTTAGGGCTGAAATCTCATCTTTTAGATTTGAGGAAAGAGAGATATTGTGTTCAGGGTCTGTCTCTTCTCCCAAGTAACAAGTGATGGGGTGAGAGGAAAGGGCCTCAAGTTGTGCCAGGGGAGGTTTAGATTGGATATTAGGAAACATTTCTTTACTGAAAGGGTTATCAGGCACTGGAAGGGGCTGCCCAGGGACGTTGTCAAGTTCCCATCCCTGAAGGCATTTAAAAGCTGGGCAGACAAGGTGCTTAGGGCCATGGTTTAGTAGTGGACAAGTATGGTTGGACTCTATGATCTTAAAGGTCTTTTCCAACCAAATGATGCTATGGTTTTCTATAGTTATAGCAGTGCTCTAACAAGCAATTATACATTTGGAAAATGTACTCTGAGTCACTCTAATACACACCATTATTCAATGTTTCTGAACATGTCATCATCAAAATTCCAGTTACATAATCTTACTCCCTTTTAATTAACTAGTTAACTCTCTTAATCAAAATTAATCACCTTTTCAAAAAACACCTCTACTAGTAGTCTGAAGTGCCTCTTATGCATGCTTTCTATTAGCTATCATACATGAATTTCAACCACAAAGTTGTGAAACACACATAATCTATTCCATGTTATCTAAATATACCAACTCTCATTTCATTTGCACAACCTTCTCTATGCTTTTCACTAATTAGAACTGGAAATCTTGTAGTGTACTGTAGACATTAAATCATCAATTAGGCTAATGAATTGGACAAACCCCCAAAAACCAGTGCCGCGATCTGAAAAATGTGTACTGTGATAATGATCATACTATACAAGAATTTTATCATGACATTAAATAACAGAAAATGCAAGTCCTTTACATATGCACATCAAAATCTTGAATTTCAGCAAAAGACTATTCACAGGTAGCTGATCTGTGCATACAGTCTTCATTGGTACAAAACTTATCAATGCTTTGGATATTCTATTTTTCTAGATTTCTAGAAAGACTAAACCAAAGCAAAAATCAGTCTTAATACTCACTGCCTTTCTGGTTGCAGCACGATTACAAACAATTTGTATAGTTTAAGGAGCTAAATTTAGTAAGTGCAAAACAAACCTAGCCACATGAAACGTAAAAGCTACTGATTATAGCCCATCATAATTAGAGATCTTCTCTGTTAACAGTACTCATTTCCAGAGTAAGGGAAAGGGTTCTTCAAGCATCCATTTCTAAATGTGTCTAAAAACACTAACAGAAGCTATTTCACTTATCATACAAAAATGTACTCCTCTTTAAATCTATACTAGCATGTATCAGCTGAAATTATTTTTGAATTGGTTTTGGTTAGTTAGGGGTTGTTTTTTGGGAGGCAAATGCATAAGCTCAAATGTATATAATATGTTAGAGCAATGCTTATCTAAGCTTTCTCAAAGGGATTTTTTTTCCATGATTGGTGAGGTAATGTTTGAAATGCATTACAAATTCAGTCCTCTGGCCAGTCCCTCTCCTTGTCAGGATACCAAGAATGATACCTTTTCTGGGCAGAATAGCAGACTGTGAGACTGCAGCCAATTTTTATCTGGTTTTCATTCAGAAGGAAACAGGACAGGAATGATGGACAGGCTGAACATCCTGTCCTTCTTTACAGGAAAATTCTCCCAGAAAAATTTGTCTCTCACCTCTTCCAAATATATAGCCCCTAGCAAACCAGCATCGAGCACTGCCAACCCTTCTCCTTTGGAACAAAGGTAACTTAATTCTCTGCTCACCTGAATAAGTAGAAACCACGAAAAAATAACAATGGCATAAGAAATACACAGAGGGAGTTTTTAACATGCTCAATACTTTAATTCTGCCCAACAGTCATTCATAATTTCAGAGGGATGAGATGTGCCAGTGTCTCCATAAAGACTCGCCAGAAGCCAGCCATACTCTTTTGCTGCGTATGTTTGGACTTACACACATGAAACAGTTTTGTAGTAGCACTTATTAAAGTTGTTCAGAATTTTTAAAATTTCCTTTCTAGAAGCTTAATTTTTCCATGCAAGGTGTCTGCCAAAACAGGTCTGTCACTTCTTCATTGATGCTAAGGAACAGTATAGTTTTGACTACGTTGAAATACTCTAGCAACCTTTCTTTTGTAAACTTTCTGTTTCCTCTGCTAGACTCCAGCTGGGAAAAGGATTTTATGTAACGGATGCCTTCTGCCTTCTGTCCATCAAAGTCATATGCCCCTGAGAATCAGATCCATCAAAGCCATATGCCTTTGAGAAGTCAGTGCCCCCTGTAGTTTGCTCAGAACCTGTGGTTATAATTCTTCAGAATCCCATCCATTCTAGAGATTTTTCCGGCTTATCTGGCACCACCTCTAAAAGCAGAAAGGCCATCACTTTTGGACACCTTCTCACACTCACTTGTAAATGATACAGAAATATGATTGACTGGAATGCACAGGAGCCAAGAGCTTCACATATAAGAAAAGAAAATTGGAAGCTTGAAAGAAAAATTAGTAGTGGGGTCTACCTGCAGGAAAAAGCAGGAGCTAGAATTTGAGGCATAGTTTTTTACTTACTGTATATTTAATAACAACTTTCTAGGACTAGCTGTGACTCAAAAGAAAAATAATATTTTGCTTACATTAACAGAAATATAATAAATCTTCTTAAGTGCAATTTCATTCACAAAGAATAGCAATGCCAATTTAAAGTGTTCAAGTCTGTAAAGCAAGTCCTGCACATTTATTGCTCTAAAGCTAGCAAGATGTTTTCTGTCATGAACGTCATTGCTGATCTGGTGCACTGCAGGCATTGTACCAGTTGAGGGGTTTTTGGGTTGGGTTTTTTTTCCCCCCAGAGGAATACACCACATTGGAGTTCTGAGAGTAAAAAGAAAACTTACTGAAAACTATGTAATATGTATTATATATTTAGGTAACATATCTGAAAGAAAATTAGTCATATTTCATTATGAGGTGATTCAGCCACTGCACTGTTTTCTAACGAGCCTGTTCACGTATCTTTGTTTGATTATAAAACCACTACATTTTCTATAAAATTGGTATTAAATTATTGCATTTGAAATTATTATCCTCCTGTTCCTGATGATGGAGAACACAAAGGAAACCAACATTAAAACAGATGTGCCTTAAGTAAGTGGTTTACACCCACTCACGTAAAAAGCTCCCGCCAGGAAAACATGCTCCCTGATCATATCCCCTACAAAGTGTTAACACTGAATTCTAACCAGCGTATCAATCAGCTCTTAAGTGTGATGACTTTATCTCAGTAGGGTATCATAGGCATGAAAAGAAATGCGTATTAAAATAATTCATTGTGCCAACATGTTTTATTAAAAAAAAAAAAAAAAGGTCCTAAAAATTATCAGACAACAACAAGCAATATTTATATATCTAGACGAAAACACTTTGGAATACCTTGCAGGAAATGTTGACTTTTAAAGCCCGCATTCATCAACAGGCGTATTTGAAAACAGTTGGCAGTTATCTCTATAAGTGAATCATCTTATGCCAGTACAAGATGAGTGGAAAATAAGAACATGAAAGTAAGATAAATAACGTAAAAGAAAATCCTACGCAAGATAATAGGAATAATAGGAAAAACAGTTGTTGCATCATAGTAAGTTAAAAATCTAATTTACTCATTTTCATACAAGCAAGCAGGGGAAAAATAAGCTAATGTAGTAAATGATATTATAGTAACAAAAAGCTTCCTTTAGCTAGTATGGGAATAATTTGCCATGCTATATTCTACAGCGCAGGATTATTTTATTTATCCATCTTGTCTTCCTATGTTCGTTTGTTGCTGAGGCAGGACCGTCACCCCTTTCTTTGACAGAAAAGGAGACTAGGAACTAAGGAAAAGAGTTCAGGAACTGCAGTCCTGTTGCCAAGTTCATTTACAATTACAGTTTACTCCATGATAAGAACTTCAGGAAAGAATTAGCTCTGCCTGAGCATATTTATCTCGCCTTCTCTACCTGTAATATTTCTGCTGTATTGTGGGGAAACCTGCCTTGCCTCTGAAGACCTGGCCACTGACGAAAATACGCAACCTTCTGGAGAGTTTAGCGATGTCAATAGCAGATTTACAGGATGGCCCTGCTCTGATCTCTGCTCCCTACCCTAATCCCTCTTTGCTTAGGTAAATCCATCCCACAGACAACTGCCAAGAAGCTTTCTTGGCAACTGGTTCCATTCTACCCCTCACATACAATTCTCAAAAAAAGAGACTTTATTAAAAAAAAGTCTTTTTGCTAGCGAGAGAAAGTCCCTGTACCCCAACGGCAGAAAGCACATGGCTGGGATAACGACGTGTCCTATGCTCTACACATTCAAGTAGTCTTTTCTAAACACAGTTATTTCAATTATTAACTCAGTAGCTAATTTAGTGAGAAAAGCTGTATTTGTACCTCTTATTATACAAAACTTCAATGGCAAGTGATGTGTGAAGATCATTACTCTCTGCTAATTACCATTCCTAGAAGCAGAGACAATTAACTACATGATCTATTATCTCTAATAATTATTATTTACACAGTAAATAATATGCACACTATAGGTTGTTTTTTTCCTGCCTAGCTTATTCTGAGGAAATGCTTAATGAGGACTTTATGAACAAGTTTTAAAGAAAATATTGTTGAGAATTTTTTTGTGATGATTGTTTTGCTATATATGTAGAAACATACTTTGGCCTGCGTTGTCTGGTCCCATCTATAATGTATATCTACATTATACAGTTGTATAACACTCTGGGAACAATATATGGAAACTGAGATGAAGATACAAATTTACCTATAATGGTAATAATTTTGCCTATGAAGTAAAAACTCTTACAAAATATACAGATTTTTAGAAATCAGTTCAATCAAATGTCAATTTGATGTGATCATCAAATAAATTTTTAATTTAGATGGGTCAAATGCATCATTTAGCTGGAGACGCAGAAATGTGCCAGACAATATTTCAACACCGTCACCTGAGCATTTCAAAAACAAGAGCATATACAATTTTCACAAATTTCCATTACCAAAACAACATGCTGAAAGCAGCCAATAGAAGATTTACAGTACGATCCTCAAGTTACTTGGCTCATAAGACAGCCTTACTGACCTAAATCCACCCCTACTGAGTTGGAAGATGCCACCCTGAAAATCACGCACTGGTTTTCTCCATGATTTTTGGCAACACAGATTTTCCTCTGTGTTTCTTCTATTATTGTATATTTAGTAACTTATTGTACCCCTAAGATTGCAGAACACAAACTGTAAAACCTGGAGCAGAGCTTCATGAGTTCATACAAATCCCCTTCTTTTTAAAGACAGTGAAAAAATTGGTATCTTTGAATTCCTCCACCAGTTCATTGATCTGCCAGCTGAGGTTTCTCCTCTCAGTACATTTTTCTGTGACCTTTTCTGGATGGCTTTGTGTACACTAGAAGTAGAGGATTTTGCCATTCCAAATGTATTCCACAGTGACAGTGCAGGAAGACAATTCAAGCCTGTTGCTCCTTCCTCTTGTGTCCCTCATCCAAAGCCAGATGACACTGACAAGCCAGTCCAGCGTCATTACATGGGTTAAGTTGCAAAAATTCATCCTGGATATTTTCTCACTGTTTACCGATTTCCTTGCTGACCTGCCTTGTTATAGGCAATTCAACCTTGACTGACAACCGGACCATCTGTCTGATAAATGACTGATCTTTTTCACAGACTTCAAGTCAACAGCTGGAGCTGCCAGTTGTATTTATGGCTTAACGTTAATGGTAGGAACTACAGAAGGAATAAAACTGAATTTAGGCCAGGCCATTTACTTGGGTTGTCATTTAATCTTATCAGAAATTAAAGCTTTCTCAATGTATCCTTATTAATTTTTTTTACCACTTCTGTCCCCCTTTCTGTCCTCATTTTTTGTGTTTGTGTTTTGGTTTTGTTTTTCTTTTTTAACTTAGAACACTATCAGCACTAATGGGTGAACTTTTCTGCACAAAATAAGAAATGACCTGAACTTTCATGTACAGTGAAAACAAATGATTGATAATTTTATCTGCATTTTAACATGAGAAACAAAGAGCTTGAGAATAGGTTTTAAGAAAACTGTACCTGAGAGTAAAAATACCTTTCCAAATTCAAATACCAAAATAACTAAAAATGTAGTTTGGAGGGTGAAAACTATTTTCTCATGGTTCTTCTTTGAATAAAGAAAGATAATTCCATTGACATCCAATAGCAGTTTCATTTATCATGACTGCCCTTGGCAGACAGCTACAATAAAATACAGGCTCTTCTGCTGTTGCCTCAGGAAATACAAAATTCTGATGATTTTCTGTTGATAGGTATGGCATAATCTGGTCTATTGGGTTTTGAGCTTTGTGTAAGAAATTAAATAAACAATCTTTTCTAAACAGTTAGGGTCTCCTCCTTGCATTCCATTTTGAAAACAAGACTTCATATAAATACACAGACACATAAATATATGTATATAGACAGATAAAAGAAAAGGTCTGTCAGACAAGAATGAGAGCTGCAAGCAACTACTGTTAGAAAGATATGACATTTCAATCCTTTTTTTCCCATCACTGATAACTTTATACATTAACGTGGGGAAATGCACGGAAAAAATCCATAAACCAACCAACTACTTCTCAAGTTTTTAAATGATTCAGTAGGAAACTTCCAAATATCCATATACCCCAAACCAACCTTAAGGCTGTTTATCAAGAAGGTCTTACTATATTGAAAGTGATGAAATTATGAAAGGTAAAGGGAAATGACAGTAAGTTTCTTTTGGCTAAATAATGTGTGTGTCTAACATATTATTCTTGAGATAATTTTTTTCATGAAATTAAAAAATTTAAAAAAAGACAAGATTACTTCAAGTATTTGATAAATGAAATCCAGTCTTTAAATTTGATTAAAAAAAAATTCGTAAGAGAAAAGTGCATTTTGTACTTTGTATGCCTTTTTAAAGACCATTTCTGACAGGAACATTATATCTCCCCACAACCCAGATAGTTGTACTTCTTATGGATGCAAATATATTCCTCACAAATAAAAAGCACCCTTCACCTGTCTACTACATCCATGTTCTTAATAACCACAGTTGATTTTAATCTATTCCAGCAAAGCAGCTATTGTACTAAAAAACTTATTTTCCATTACTTTTACCTTTTCACTTTTGTAGAATGCAATTTCTTCTTAGGTTCTTGTATATTATAGGTTACCTACCTGCTCTGCTAGCCTCCCTCCACCCCTTTCCTCCAAGAAAGTATGAAGTGCATTCATGTTCTGCATTAGACAATGTCAAAAGATTTATTTGAAACAATAAAATTCTGTGCCAAAATCTCTTGAAATAAAGACGTTGGAAATTTTGTTCCACTTATTTTAATAAGATCTTTCATTATATACTTAGGAAAAAGTAATTACACAAAGCAAGAAGGTGAATTAACACCTTCCTTTCTCTCCTAGTAACAGCTGAGTCTACGTTGCAGCTCCATCCTACTACTGTGTGCCCTGCTGTGCCCCTGCAGCCGGCCAGCATCCTCAGCATCATTCTTCCATGGAGGGTAACCATTGCCCTCCCCAAAATAAACTGCTCTCAGGAAAGCTTGTGGGGAATCCCTGTTCTTCCCTGCTGGGATTATTTGGGGCCCTCTAAGCCATCTCTGCAGCCTTCTTTTTCTTGCTTCATTCACCTGTTTTGGTTTCATCCAATAGAGGCCTTTTTGTTCCAAAAGTTTTACAAGGTCACGTTCATTACTTGATTAACATTTACTAACATATAGTCTAGCATATGTTCACTTCATTTCATAAGCTGACCGAAGCTGTGGAAGGGAGTGAATGGTTTGTACTTTTCTGTGATGTCTCTGTCTTTTTTTCTTTGAGATCCTCAATTAAAGGATGCCGCTATATTGTGCCACACACTGTGCAAATGGAGTAAATGATACTCCAGATCGTCAGGACTGAAAACAGTCCTCCTGATGCAGATCCAGATACTCACCTAATACAGGCATAAGTAGCTTTTTTGCTCCCTAGGCACCTATCAAGTACCAAATGAAATGACTGTGTTAGATCCCAACAATAACAGCTCCAGCTGGGTCTTTTCCACTGCTGCTGACAATCACTCAACTAAATACTAATTGTGGTCTTTTCTTAATAAGAACACATTACACCCATCCAGCAAGCATGTAATCCATGCCCTTTGACGGTTTTCAAGAAATTAGAAGAAATACTTTTCTGATTAAAACTGAATTTATGAAAGCAAGAGCCCAATAGAAGAGTTCAAATCACCAGTTTTGGCATTTGCAGTCTCTGTCTCATTAGTGCCCCATCATATTCAAGATCAATGCGCTTCTGCTCCAAGTGCAATCAAAGTATTCCCAAAAGCCAAATTTTTTTTTCAGAGTAAGAGCTGCATTACAGTCCTCATCACAGCTCACATGCAAAAATGTATGAAGTCTGATTTTTACTTCCGTGTGGGAAAGCTATCTAAAACACGAATACTGGAAAAAAAAGGTTTTCTGGAGAACAGCTTCCCATCAACAGTATAAAAGCAGCATTAAAGTTGCTCTGAAGCTAATGGAATGCAAAATCAGCTCACCCAGTAACTTAATCCTTGGAAAGCATTGAAAAGAACTATATTTAATGATGCTATTGTTCAGTTGGAATAATTTGTGTTTAATTTCTCAGGGAAATTCAAATCTTTTATCCCAAGCAGTGTTATTATTTTCTTTTTATATTTTTATCAATGGTTCAATTGCCCCTTAATCAAAAGACAATGCAAGAGGGAATATTTCTCATTCAGCAGAGCATCTTGACTAATTTTATGGTCCCATATGTGATCACTCTGAACAGAACTTCATACAAAGTGCAATTTACAGCACATGCATAACTAGATAACTAAAAATAGAACATGTAAAATTCAATCTTAGAGACTTGTATGCCCTTTGGATTTGAGCTGATATTCACAATTTGATTAAATATGCTCTAAGAATGAGTGCACAAGTATGCATTCAGTATTACCAGCTAGAAAAATAATTCTGTACGCTTCGTCCTGGAATCATCTCCCTTACATATTTTTTACCGTATTTATTTATGATTTAAAATGAATGAGGGCTATAGAAAAATAGCAAAAATAATTGTCTCTTGAACTTTAGCTTAAAGCTTGTTATAAACAATGAATAAAATGAACTCCTCTGATATTGGAGTTGTTATTCTCATGGGGTCCATACCACAAAGCTTTGTCTTATGATGCTGTTATAATAGCTAAAAAATCACCATTGATTTTACACAGATAAGTTCAAGTAGTCATCTGATAAGCATCCAGAACAAAGGTGATTTCCAGAGTATTTCACCCATTTATCAATTTTAGAAAACCAGCTTCTGTGCAAAGCTAAAGAACTGAAAAGGTGAAATATTGACTTTTTCATAGGCACACATAACTAATTTCAACAAGAAGCAATAAAGTCAAACCAGAGTAAAAAAAAAACCACAAAATTATATTGAGACAAAAATGAAATTTTAGAACTACTATTGGCCAGAAATTTTTCAGTCAAATTAAACTATTACCACAAGAGAACATTCAACTTAATATAACAGAGGCATCACTCTGGAAAGTCTGATGTCTTCCCATGCCTTACTCAGAAACCTAAAATTATTCTGAGATTCAGAGAGGGTGAACTGGTACAGAAGTTGAACAGAAACACTTTATTACTGTGTTTGATCTCAGGCATTCAAAATGAGCAGCAAAATATAGAACAAATGAAGCACAGCTGACTTTGAGTCTTGCTCTGCCAGTGACACCTGACTTTGCCAACCAGCCTGCCTGCCCTCTGCCTTGTTTGGTCTTATGAGTGAGGAAAATTCTGCCAACGTCGGTAACATTCTCCCACAGCCCTCCCAAACTCATCAGCTAGGACCAATGCTGGTGACAAGCATCACTGTGTAGCAGTTATGCAAACACAAGTTTATATAGTTACCTATTATCCTTCATCCCAATTTCTCTGTGTTACCTTGTCTTAATCCCAGCCTGTGTGTTAAGGGTGAATTTGATTCTATTTCTCTTCCTTCAGAAGTGCCTAACCTTGCTCAGGCTGTAACGCTAGTAAAATAACTAAGACGCGTGTTCCTCTCCCCGACAATCAAATGTTATACTGATTTGTGGAAGCGTGACTGACCCAGCAATAGTAAAATATTCTTGCTACTTTACAAATACACAAATTAAATTACAAAAAGCCACTGTCATAAAATATCCACACTGAGCTATTACACAGCATTTACGCCTGGGAAGGGAAGGCACATCTTTAATTTCAGCTAACTGCTTGATTTTGACCTGGACAGACCATCAGAAAAAGACAGAATAAGATCTAGGATTCAGCTGGGAGCTGGTGCTGCTAGCTGGATGCTCACAGTTGAAATTGGTGCACAGCTGAGTGAGCTCTGCTTTTCCAGGGTATCTGAATTCAAAGCCAAAAAGGCTAGCTCCAACCTCAGCCAACTATAGCTATCTGTCTGTACGGTACAACAGAAGGGGTGCGCTCCCATTGCTGGCTGACATCAGCTGGAAGGTGGCAACTAACAATATCTTCCTGAGCTGATGGAGGCTTTGTGTGATTCCCTGCTCGCTCTTGATGTAGGAAGCGGCTCAAGCTGCCACGGGGGCCTGTTCTGCCCACACTTCCCTTTCCAGAGAGCTTTCAGCCAGAAGAGAAGAGCGAGCGCATCACAGCACAGACGGTTGTCTGAAGGGTGCCTGAGCTGTGGCTTGAATTCAGACACTAACCCTGCCTAAGCAATCCTTCAAAAACACCTTTGCCACAAACACATTTGGCATATCTGCTCAGGTTTCTCTAAACATTCTTCTTCCAAGTGTTGATTGTTACTAATATCCAGATACTTACATAGCAAGAATTAAATGCAATATATGCTCCAGCACTCAGTAGTATTTCGCCAATTGTTTTCTGTGATTGTATTTTAAAAGACTACTTTTAAAAGAAACGTGAAGTGCATGCAAGACGTACTCAGCTCAACACAGAGCTATAGAAAGGACAATACATAAATTCATAAGCTAAAAATATGTATTTGTTCTTAAAATTAAGCTTGACCTTTCAAAGAACAAATCTATTGGAATTGCAGAAGATTTCTGCCTCTTAATTAGCTCTGTACAGAAGAATTTCATGCCACAAGCAAACATGGTATTTCTATTTTGCCCTCCTTTATAGACTGAATAAAATACTTCTGGATGTAATTCACTTGAAACCAGAATGAATAAAGACCGTTAACCTCATTGATTTAACCAATCCATTTATCCTATTTGAGATTTAATTGGATGTTCTTAGACACAGAAAAATAATTTTACACATATGAAGTCTCAGTGAAAAATAGCTGTGATAGCAAATTTAACTGCACCGAAACTGGGCCACCCCAATCTAACAACAGCAGGAGTTTTTAAAATGTAGCATGGTCTTGTACTTATAAGTACATCCCTATCCTTAAAAGAAAAACATAAAATATATCATTTTTACAGCACTTGTTCTCATTTTGAGGACCTCAATAGTACTTAACGCTTCATAATCAACCACAGGATGTTGAGGAATTAACAATGCTTAAAAAAAAATTACAACTCTTGCTGTTTAATTTTATTGACAGAAAAAGCCTACTTACCAGAATTTTTGTAGTATAAGCACTGTTGATTGCAATTGCATTAACCAGCAAATCAAGGGTTTTGGTGGGTACAGAATCTGCGTCAGGGATCTCTTTGTAGTGGACATCACCCACATAGGCTTGGACGACCGTCATCCGGTTGGTTGTCAGCGTCCCTGTTTTGTCGGAGCAGATGGCTGTAGCATTACCCATAGTTTCACAGGCATCTAAGTGGCGGACCAGATTGTTATCTTTCATCATTTTCTGAGAAAAAGCAAAATAAAAAAAAACCTTCAAGATTTGCTTTGTCAGATTTTTAACATCAGTCATAAAAAGCAAAAAGGCAGGTATTTAATCTTATTCATTAGAACATAATGCTTACTAGACTGGAACTTTAATCGGGGCCAATAACCCAAGCCCTAGTTACAGACAACCAAGCAGTGACCCTGAAATAACAGTGTCTTTGATAAACCGAGAGTTCCATCATTTTTTACAGCATATACACATTTTAAGGAACAGCTAGCACAGCAAAGATTAGCTAAAAACCCTGAAAATAACACGATTTTAAAAACAGAATAATTATAGCAAATATTAGACTTTTTCATACTCTTTCCAATGCCAGGACATTAACTTGCAGCATGCAGAAGGCCTATACATCTTGGGAAAGAAAGAAAGAAAGTAACAAACAACCTCCCCCCAACCAACCTCACCCCCAACCAAACAAACCAACCAACCCACACCCACAAGACCCCACCAGAGTACTCCATTCCACAGTGCATGTTTTTCACAAGATGCACAGACATCCTGGAAATACAAATTACCCTTGTTCCTATGTTTTCAGTATTTGATAGTGCAAATACAGATACACGTGTCTGATGCAGGACGTAAGGAGAATGGGAAAATATTTTAAAAGCAGTTTCAGTCTTCATTAGCAAAATCCCATGCTTGAGATGCATTTTTTTTTCTAACAATAATGATGCTTGGCTCCATATAGATCAAGCTATTCCTTCCTAATGTTCATATGTTAATTTGTTTACACATTAAATGGAAATAAACTTTACAAAATCTTCATCTAAGATTCCCAGAACATTTAAGTAAGGCCTGTCTGACTAAATTGCTAAAACAACCTGAGACAATTCGTAGATAGATAACGGAGTAATCCACAAGTCCAGTCCTAATAGAATCATTTACATTGGCTACAAACAACCGCGAGTTCATTTAAGAAAAGTACATGAAAGCTCCAGCGAAATTCTGATTTATTTGAAAAGTATTCCTGAAGACTTCAAATCCATGTCAAAACTTTGTACTATTGCACAAGAAAATGTGAAGACAAGATTATTCTACATCAAAAGACTGAACTATTCTCATAGTAAATTCTGCTCAATAAATTCCTGGTAAATAAAGAAATTTCACTCTCATTAACCTTTTGTGCACATTGATTTTTCAGGCAAAGTTTCATCACACCTGATAAAACCTGAAGAAGAACTTAATAGCAAACTCAACTGAACAGCATTTTTCTCCCATGATTATTTTTAATGTTTCTTACCTTTACGGAATAAGCCAGAGAAATAGTGACAGCAAGTGGAAGTCCCTCAGGAACAGCAACCACGAGTACAGTAACACCAATAATGAAGAATTTAACAAAATACTGGACGTAGACAGGAGTGCACTCAGGCAACCACTGCTTCTTGTTGACCACAAACGTGTCAATGGCAAAATACAGTACCAAAATGATTACAGTGATGGCAGACATCACCAAACCTGAAAATAGAAATAATCAATTACTATAAAACAAAACACAATTAAAAACATGTGCAATTAGAAATTTACATTTGAATTTTATATGAAATTATTTTCTTATTCTACCTGACATTTTTCTCCAATACCAATAACAATGATAAATTTTACAATGTAGAAAAAACATTATTATGATACATTTACAACAGCCATACACTCCCCGAGTTCTACAGAGCAGCTGAATCACATACTGTACTAATTTTTAAGCACCATCTTACTGCTGCCTTTAAAACTTCTCAGTCAGCCTAGTTCAACATGAGTTCTGCTGTTGCTTAAGCTTTTTCAATTCAGTACATTACTTTGCCTGGTACAACATTGATCTGTCCTCTTAACCTCCACCTTTTACAAATTACTAGTCTATCCATCTTCAAACACTCATCTTTCTTTTAAATAAGCTTATCTTAAGAGGCTTGAGAAAAGGAGTCTCCTGTAGTTTATGTTGCTGTATAAAATATTTTAGAAAAGCCCTATTGATGTATGTGGCTGAATACAATGAGGCAATACTTCAGAATTGGCCACAGAATGGTTTTTAACTGTTTTTCTTAAAAATGGGATAAATACTAGTGTTTCCAAGGTTTCCCTTTTTAAAGAGACATATGCAAACAGTGCATATTTATATGAGAGGCTGAAAAGAGGTACAACACTGACAGTATAGCACAAGAGACACTAATAAATATTTCACAGAATTCACAACAGATCCCAGGGACTTAATATGCTCTCCCAGTGACACAGACTTTGCTAAGATAGCGCTCCTCCTTCACAATTTTGTTCCTGGATTTAAATATACAAATAAAAACTCTGTTAGAATATCTATTTTGCCTTGCTGTGATTACTGCTCTTTGGCAGGTTTCTATGAAGCAGTTAAGCCTGCATTTCAAAATAAATTAATTTCTCTCAAATGAGATCATACAGTAGAAGGGAAATGCTGTGAATTTAATGTCTTGACTGAAGTTAAAAAATAAGATGGTAAGCTGAAGGATGCTAAGGTTGACAGGAAACAGATGAGTCAGGGGGGCTTCTGAATGCCAGAGGATAAAGGAAAATCCATTAAAATATCGTACATGACAATGCAAGATATCCCTATAGGTTGCCCAATGACAAAGAAAACCAAATGAGGCAATGATGAATTAATTTAATTTATATTACTTGCCACATTGTGGTTAGAAATCCCTAAGCAACTACTTTAAAAGTGATATTCACAGGCCTGCCAAAATACCAAAGAGCGTAATAATTAGAAGGCAACATAGAAAGGTACTTAATCTAAGAAATTAATGATCATGAGAAAAGGGTTTCTGTAACAATGCGTACTGTTACACAACTAGCAACAAAGCAGAGAAGCTGGAGGAATATGAAACTGGATAAAGCATGAAATTGGATATTAAAGAGATGATAATCATAGATTCAGAGTCATGCACTGTTCAGGCAAAGAAAGAGAAGTGGCATCATGGGGTTATGGGATCAACTTAGTGTAAGGAACTTAAAAAGGAACAAGAAGGAATAGCAGGGGTAAAAATCAGAGTGGTAAAGGAGATTGAACAGAAGTTAAGTTAGGAACCTGTTGTAGGGCCTCAGCCAAGGATCTGGATAGAGACCAAGATCTCTCTAATACTAGAAAAATGAACCTAGTGAACATTATGTCATTATGAAAGATTTTCACTTTCTACCTACAGGTTGGAGAAGAAGTGCTACTTATAACAGTAGGGACCAGCTGGTACTGGATACGAGAGTCAGCAGATGTGTCATATTGGGGTAGAAGGCAGGAACATGGATATTAAGAGAGAACAGAACAATTTCAGAATCCATAGGAAGGAAATACTGTGTGAGTGATACTTTGAGATGATATTAGAGATTCTGAAACTGTGTACTCAGAAGTTCTAAGGGGAGAGGAAATGAAATATGTAATTACTGCACTTGGGAATATTGCCTATGAGAAAAGCTACATTTCATTTGATTCAAATATTCATTACAATCCAAGTCACACAAAGCTTCCAGTTTCTTGACAGTTGAAGCTGAGATTTAGAAGAATAAAAGAACTTCAATGCCACATACTATCCTTGGAGCAGAATAATGATGACCTATTTCTACACATCGCAGTAAAAAAGGCCTATCCCTTTGAAGACTAATTTGTTTTAAACCCCTTTGTTGCTAGTATAACACATTGCTATTATATATATACACACACATATATATATATATAACCGGTCAGTTATCTGGTCATACCTGCTTTGCCTATCTGGACTGCCAGCTTGGTCAGCTTTCCCTGAAGAACAGATTTTTCTTTCTTGTGCATGTTGGATTTCTTCTTGTCTTTGTCGTCTCCCTCTCCCCCTTCTGCACTCTTCAGTGGCTGCATCTCCATGGCAGCAGCCCCATCCTGCTGCTTGGCTAATAATGCAGAACAAAATTGTTACTCAAAAACTATTCTTCATTCTTTTTATCATAGTGTTGTTACTTACTGAATTCAACCAGCAACACCCGTGGCAGGGGCTGATTGCAACACAGATGATTGTAACTGTGCACAGAATTACCCTTCACTCCCGATGCTCCTATGAGAACCAGTGGGGTTCTGCAGGAGCACAAATATCCACGCACACCCAAGTGCACTCCATACATATGGGGCCATGTAATGCACCGTTTGTCAAGTACCATAAAAACCATTGATTTTTTTTTTTTAACCACCAATGATGTTCCATGTTATACACATATATATCACTTAATGCCTTGCATACAGTACATCAGTACAGTGCATGATTTACTAGATTTCCTAGAATAGCAGATCTGAAATGCTTTGGCAAATAGACCGTCGATATATCTCTAAATTTTGGTACATCTCATAGATTACAATGCATCCTTATAATCATACTTTTAATTAAAACATTCTTAAAGGCAATGTGGTTCCAGAGATGATCCATGCATGGCATCTCTTGACTGCATGGGCACCTCAGTGACCAGTGGACCACACTTTACGAACCACTATTCTAGACAATACCAGACTTAAAAAGGTTCCTTAGCATTCAGCATTCAAGAAACTTAACCATCAGGTCAGATGGTGGTACCATCATCATTCTCCCATAAAAAGTGCACATAAATTAAAGGCTAAACCATCCTTTCTTGAAAGAATGCTGTAAGGAAACTTTATTTTAGTACCAAAGAGAAAAACATGGTTTTTAAAAGCAATGACATTCCAGTTTATCTATGTGTATAGGTCTGTTTTATATTGAATGCTGACATAAGTAAATTAAATAGAATGAGATGAAACAGCTTTGCTTTGACATTCGTGAAATTTGAAATCTAATTTCTCTATCTAGCCTTAACTTATTCAACATAATTTTATTTAATAGTTTTGTACCATTAACAACTGAGTTTATTCAGCTTCCAATCCACCACCTTTGAAATCTTTAGAATTATCTGAGAAGATAAAGTTATAGTTTAATTTACCTGTTTGGCATAATCCAAAGAAATCGTGATAGCTGTGTCTCACATAACAAAAAGGTAACCATGACTTTGCTTCAGAGAAAGCTAAACATTTATTTCCATTTCTTCTGGAGACTGTACACTAAATAAAAAACTACTATGATTCTTATCTTGCTGTTATTTATCTTTGTAATACACTTCTACATTGCTAAATAACCTCTTAGCTTTAAAATTTCCTTTTGTTATTGCTTTACATTCTCCCTGCAAATGAAAATATGCCTGTACAATGCCATTGAACACCAAAGATGATGAGACATATCAAAAATAGGGTTGGAAATTCACTAACAATACATAGCACACATAACTTGCACAAGAAAAAATGAATTCAAATTAACTTTGTGACATGGAAGTATCATCCATAAATATCTTATTAGAAATACTGATCTTCTTCTATCCTAAGTATCTGACATATCAAAATCGTATAAGTTACAATTTCTTTGGTGTTTTTTTTTTTTTTTGTTGGGGTTGGTTGGGGCTTTTTTGACATTCTGTTTGAACAGTAGGGCCATTTTTACACACAGGCACAAATCACAAATTTTCATTTCAATTTTTAACAGATTTTAACTACATGCTAAAAATAAAATCCACAACCTCCTTAATATGAAAGAAGATTACCTTTGTTTTGGCTGTTCTCCATATTCCCATCCTGCATTTTGCCTATATGATGAAAAATTTCAACAGACAACAGACAGTAAACAATCTTCACCCAAGACAGAACATGAAAATGGGAATTTAAATAAAAAGGGCAGACAAAAGTAATGAGCATGTTACAGATACGTATTTATGATCAGTAGCCATTGTTATATGTTTACTTAGAAGCATGGACAACTTAGCTGGACACATTCAAAGAACTGCAGTCAAGTTCAATGTTGTAACATGTAAAATACTAAATATCAGCACATATTTTTGAGCAAATCACATCAATTAAGAAGGTGAAACTAATAAAAAAAAAAAAATCCAGTGGAAAACAGAATTTGAATAATATTCCTGAACTGACATTTCAGAGAGCTGGGACTTAAAAAACCCACAAGTATAATTTTGGCACACACCAGTATAGAGCATGACTTTCTTAATGTATTCCAGAATTAAATTAATTATTTTAGTAAATTAGGACAAAATATAAATAATAGTGTTAATAAATATAATGAAACAAAAATGTAAATCAGATACGATTTTAAAATTGCACCTTCTTCACTTGGTTGTACTATTTAGCAAGTTAGTCCTGTAAATGAGTGCCAAGCAATCATCCTGTATTCAGATTTATCCTAAAGAAAGATTTGCCAAATGCACCTGTAATTTCCAATTTAGTATTTTAGCTATATATAGTCTAACTGTACTGAAGTCCTTATTTGTTTTTTTAAACTGAAAATATACCATTTGAAAGTGTGAATGAAATCAAAATGGTGAAATACGAGCTAGAGCATACAAAACATCGGTATTCAGAATAACCAGTAAAAAATTTAAAATGTATTAAAACTTTATTGGTGGGATCCCTTATGAAACTTTCACAGTGATATATGAATTTATCTTATGGAAAAGACTACTTGAGTTTTATAAATATTGCATTCAGAATGGACGACATTTTCCTTCTGTACTTATGTATAATGCACAGTAAAAAAATAATGCTAAGGAAAATTAATAGTTAAAACACCTTTACCGGAATTTTGACACATTCTAATAAGAAATGTATCATTAGAATTTATAAAACAAAAAATAAAGACAGCAGTTAAGCCCTGCTCTTCCAACTTCATGCAGTAATACAGCTGGTACCGACATGCACAATAAAGCAGCAGAAATTACGCTTCAACATATGTATTAATTTTTTCACTCTACGCTGTGAATAAATAGTGGCAAAATTAAAAGGCTAAGATGGATTTCTTACATATTCGTATTTTCAGTAATTGGGAGAGCACAAAAAACTTCCCTCTCAAAAAGAGCAAAAATGGCCAAATCAGTCATAAATTTATCACTGTAACATTTCACCCCATACTAACAGGCTTCAGGCACTGAGCAATTTGGAAGCATAGAATTACAATAAGGGAAAGGATGTTGTGCTACGTATAAATCATCTCAGTACTCAGATGGATGACTAAAGTATGCTGAAGGAAACCACTTAGCATCGACTGCTTGTCTCCATTTCTAACCTTACTCCCACCCTGGCTATACCATGACTTTTAAAAAGGCAGGATCTACCTTCCAAACATTTACTTTTTGCTAAGAGCCGTGAATCTATGAACCTGAACAAAACCAAGTTCATTTTCATTGTGAAATCTGCTGTACAATCTTGCATACGGCGCATAGTGGAACTTGCTATCTGCCTAATGGCTATTTTTCTTAAAATGGTTTTTAATAAAGTTAGTGGAAGTCATAAAACATTTCTAGAGGTTCTGATTTCTGGCTAGAGAATAAAGCCTTCCTTAAGAACTGGAAAACACTGATTTAGAGCAGACAGTCTGCTCTATGTTCTGCTCTACAGTTCCTTTATCAGAATACAGTTTGAAATCTTCAGTTTGAAACTGAAGATTCTTCAACTTAAAAAAACCCCCACCAAACGCAAGCCCATGACTTGCATAACTGGCAATCACAAAATACACTGTTTTTCTATGTAAATCAAAGTAGATTTGCTATTTAATAGGGGCATCATTATTGTCATAACGAATTACACTAGCAATTCAGCTACCCTGGCTATCTAAAAATACCAGTACACAACATGGACAATCATTGGCAACAATGTAAACATAAGTATTTAAGAAATATATTCTTAACATCAGCAGCTACTGAACTTAGGTTATTGGGGGACAGAGGAGAAGTCATCACAGTTATATTCCAATTATTTAGATAGAATAACAAAGAACAGGAAATTTAGGTAACTATGATAAAGAAAGGAATGCTGTAAAGTATATTTCCTCCTGTTCCAAATAATTTTAAGCCTGCATCTGGCTATATATTATGAATGAAGAAAGAAATTAAGAAAGAAATTAAGATGCTTGAATCGCTACTGCTGAGAAAGCCTTTCTCCTTTCAGTTAGTGCTAGGACCAGAAATACTATCCCATCTTTCTGACCTTTGTGCATTCTTTAGAAACATTAAAAGGATAAGGATTCATTAATATTTTGTTAATATTTTTGTATACAATTCTTCAAAAACATATTTTTACATACTTTTGCAATTTTTTCCTGCTTTTCTTTTTGGAAATAGAAGGAACAATGTCTGGGCCCTGAAATCTGGAGGAATTCATCTGAGTTTATTTTTGCCACCTTTCTAAGCAAGGATGAAAATCAGAAGGTTTAGAAAAGAATGTAGAGCCTCCTAATAAGAGCTGTATTCTGCAGTTGCTTTGAAGGTTTTGAGTTTGAATATAAAATGTTTTGCCCATTGCCTTTGCCTTAGGAAAATTTCTGCTTTTTGGAACATACCCACGGCACCATTACTGTTGAAGTTCTTACCCCCAAATCCAGTTACTTGTTCAAATTGACTTCCCAAGAAAGACTCCTCTTTCCCTCTACCAGCCCTTTATGAAGAGTCAAGGAGACAGAGTAACAAAGACCCATTGCTGGCATTAGAAATTATTTGTTCATTGGAGGAACTGTTTGGAATCAACCAAAGCAGCTAATCAAGTTATGCTCTCACATGCTGTGATGGAGCAAAAAAAATAAAAATACCCTGCTGATTTTCCAAAATGTTTCATCTTGCAATAGAAATGACTTCTAGCCCTCTTATGCCAAGCCAGTTATATTCTGCAGCTCTTAAGACCAGACGCACAATGCAAATCTATGTATAGGGGGAAAAGTGATGTCAAACATATCTGAAGTGAATCATTACGAATTCTTCCATGCAGTGTGATATCAGAGCCAATGCATCAGTAAAACACAGGTTAACTACAAAAGAATAAATCTGATTCCACTGTATCAAATAGGAAGTTTTAGATCATTCTCTTATGCACTCACTAAATTACTTCAGTTACAATTCAGAAAATACTTTAAAATACATTAAAACTGCGAAGTGCTTTGCAGAAATCGAACAGTAGTGTACATATGCCAGAACTGAGAGAATTAACAGAAGATGTGAAGTATTTCACCTGAGACATTTCTCTGAGTCTGCTATGGTCTTTCTATATCAGAATATAATTTTAAGTAGCAAATTTGCTGAGTACCAAATGCCAGAGAAACCCAACAACCCAACATGGAATTCCCGATTGAGGAATCGGGTAGTGCTCTACTGGACAATGATAAGCACTACTTTCTCTAAGGAAATCAAATTTGGGAAATTTGGGGTAAACAACCTGTAAACAGTGATTGCTGCTTCCCGTATTGTCTTTAAAAGAATTTACCTTTTCTAAATAGAACACTTTAAAATTAGAGGAATTTTCATGAATTACTACCTTTCTGTAAAATTTTCTGATCTGCTCATAATGTTAACCTGTAACCTTTTAAAAAAGGAATATATTGTCCATAGTTTTAACAGAGACCATCAAACAATTATGTATTTTAATCTCAACTACTAGAAACTGGTAGAGTTCCTAACAGTTCCTTCAACACAGCAGATAACAAAACAGGCTGTGTCACAAACCTATGTGAATTTATCACTATAAGCTCACCGACTGAAAACAAAATAATACTTCTGTGTCAAATGTGTATTGACAACTAAGATAATAACAATATTTTATTTTAAATGATAATAAGTTTATTTTTAAGTAACAAGCAATAGCATTTCCTGAGCTAAGTACTTATTCAAGCATATAATATTTTTTTCTTATCTGAAGGTATTTTCTACACAGAGGTATTAGACTTCCAGTAAAAATGCTTGTTTCCAGTCACATCTCAGGGAGAATTCTCAGGCATTACTGAAAAAATTAATTTCATCCAGACTGACTATGTGAACTTGGTCTCCTTGATTTAAAACTTATTATTTTCCTTCCTTTCTCCCCTCCAAAACACATCTGCATTTTAAGAATTCTCTAACTCATCGTCACAGCTGACTTTGGCACTTTCCCAGACAATTTCAGAGCACTCAGATGTAACTCTACTTGCCAAGTCTCGGATCTCCTCTAAACACAATGTCAGGTAAGTTGAATTGTGACAAGTATCTCCTTTCCAGAGCTGCAGAATTAATTCAAACGCCTCACCTCAGAAGAGTTAAAAGCAAAATCATATTCAGCTGTGCAAAAAATTGACTTCTACACAGTGCACTGAAAAGAACTGAGTATGTCTCTCTCAAATCCAAGATAAACAGGGACAGTAACTACTTGTGATGGGAGAGAAGATGGTGGAAAATTGCATCCTTACATAAGATACTGCTTTAATATCCCTTGGAACTCAATTTCCATATTAAGTTCAGGCATTAAGACCAAACACAACAGGCAACTAAGACCTGCTAACAGAGAGAGCAGGTTAGCACAATTCAGGACTCATTCCTGCATCCTGCTGGGCAGTGGTTCTCATCCAGCAGAGCACTTAAGCAGAGGCTTAACTTGGTACTTGGCAACTTGCAGGACTGAGCATAAATGTAACTGTGCAGTCTCCAGGGGGATTGAAGGAGGATACCTGGTAAGACTTTTTTGTATCCATATGTTTGTTTTACACACAACAGTGTAGAATTATAGAGGATAAAGAAGGGAGAATGAAATATTAATCATTAATTTCCTGGTTCATGGTCTCTAAGGAATCTGAAATTGGGGTGTTGGAACCAGGATGGTGTAGGTTCCTGTCATGCAGCGAGAGGTAAGGATTGTCAATCCTAGTTTTCCAGCAAAATTAGACTACACAGGAGTAAAATTTTTAAATCTGGTTATATGTTTCTTTTAAATGATAATAAACTTATTTAAAAATAAGCTCAAAGATTTCCTACATCATTGCTTTAAATAAGATATTACAATAGCAAAACTTAGCACTTATTTAGTACTTGGTATCGCTATGTCAGAAACTCCAGTTTCATGTGCATAATGCAACAGCTACTGACCTTCATGGAAAAAATTTCTATCACCAACATGATGAAAAGCTGAACGACTTTTGCAGTATTATTGATGCTGTACAAGAGGGCAAGGTTTCTATGGCAAATAAAGACTAATGTATCTGATTCTTAGAAAACTGCAGTCGATGCCTAGACTAATATTGACCCATTCCATTTAATACTGGAATTAGACTACTAGGAGAGATACTGAAATATCTGCATGGTAAGGCGTGGGGTCAAGAACCTATACACTAAGAGACAGTCAAAACTGACTACGGTAATATTTTTTTTTTTCTTTTTAGTAAATACAGGAAGGCTCATTAGTTGATCACTATCTAAGGGCATACGCCAATATCCACAAACACAATTTTTCGGTCAGTCTCTTCCTAAGAAGATGCTTAAAGCAGAAAGTTATTCCTAAAGCACTGTTAGTTGAAATTGAGCCAGTTTCCTGACCCCAGCACTATTTCTAAGACTATATGAATACTTATGAGAGTGCCACATCAGACGAAAAGAACATATAATCCATTTATCATGGTGTTCTTCAGATCTGTGCTGACAAATGTGTAATGAAGAGCTTTACAATGAAACTTCATGTAAAAGCAACTCAGAAGTTTTGAGACTAGCCTTACTTAACTGTTCCTTTTAACTGCAGTTTAATTAATGGCAAATAGATCATAATTCCTACTTCTTCCTCTCCCGTGCTTAATTCTGCGTGAATAAACTAAGTTGCAGCATCTTTGTGGCATCTCTTATAAGCTACTACAGAGTTTATGGAGTAGGATCTCTCAGAGGGTAATCACATGCGTGTACAACATCTGTGCAGTTGATAAAAGGAAGAGGGAATCTTACATAGTCAAGAGAGAAATCTATCAAATAAAACAAGCTAGGTGTTCTTGACGTACCATTGACTAAGCTGGCATTTGCATTATCAGTGGCATTTGCACCTGCTGCACCATCTGTAGCTGAAGGAGGGTGGGAGGAGGGATGGGAAGAATCTACTGAGCAATAATGGATAAAAAAACCCAATAAATAATAATAATAACAACATGAACAAATGCACATGACAAAACAAAAAACATTTATGGAATACTACGGCTTTTTTTTCTCCAAAATCAATCTGTTTTAAATAAATTAACATAACTTTCAAAAGCACAATGTCACTACAAAGGTGTTACAAAGTAAGGCAAAAACTCATACATGGAATAATAATAAAAAAAAAATAATAAATATGAAAGACATTTAACAAAGTTAACAGAGTTGGTGAGAACTGACTGTAAACAGTACTCTGTACATTGTTTTGGTCCTTTTAGGTGTAATTTCTTTTACAATAATATAATGTTATGCAAATATTAAAATGGTTGAAGTATTTCCCTTGAGTTAATGAATTTACGCAATGCATGGATAGTTTTAAAATATGCAGCATATTACATAGTATATACAGCATTACATATTTTGTATTTTAATTAATGTTGCATATTATGATGTATTATTGCTGATACGTCCCAGTCTAACACGGGCTCAAGCTATGTCCTGCCACAACCTACTTAATCAGCACCTCAATCTCAGTAGAAACATTATACATTTCAATATTGTACAAGGAAATGGCAAATATAGTCTTGAGAATAATGAGTTATTTTAAATCATAGAATCATAGACATTACATAATTGTCTGTTTGGTGACAAAATGAAAAAAAGTATCAGAAAAAAAAAATCTTTTTCTTTTCAGCAGTTATCTGCATGTTAGAGAAATTGGTCAAGCAATGATTCCTAACAGGAAGGTGAAAAACTTGAAGAAGGTTTTATTATTTTATTATGGGGTTTTATACTAGAGTTTGGAAAATTAGTCTGTACAAATAACAGATAAAATAAGTTTTATTTTGTTTCTGTTGGCTAATTATTCACAATAGAACACAGAAGTCCTGATTGAAACTCAGTACTTGACCCATAGCGACTGTTTCACATTGTACTGGTTTGCTATTCAACAAAAATGGTCACGTTTTATTTACAAATGGTAAATTGGGAGAAGAAAATAAACAGCTTAGAGGACTTAAAACCACACCCTGTGCAACTACATTCATGAAAATTTCAATTGCAAATTTGATTACTGTGATGGTAATAACTTAAACTGTTTTGGTTACTCATGCTTATTTTTTATTCCATTTGGATACTCATACTAACCAGCACAGCATGAACTGCTAACAGCAAATCATGTATTTCATCATTTAATATATTGTAATTTACTTCTGCAGAATAACTGATTACTCAAGCTTAACATTAAGATTTGCAACACCAACAACGCATACACCGTTAAATGTTTGCCACGAACAATCCTGTTGATTTGAAATTATTCTTTAATTTAACTGGACTGATTCAAAGACAGTTATTTTAATCGTTAGTTCAACCCTGATTTGCACCAAAGCCTGCTGGCTAAAAGCCTCATCTTTTTATTTGATGCGATACAATGCTTACTCTACCTGGAAGCTGATGTCCATCCTCCTGTTTCACACCTGTATGATGATTTTTACAAAATGTTAATGAACAATAACAGCATACACCCACATAAGACTGAAACAAACATTTATGACTGGCAGGATTTCAGAGAATTGCAGGTTTATATATTAGGATATTATTTGAATTTGGGCCTTGATCTGCAACTGGCTCTGCCCAGGCACTCCTCTGCACTAGCTCAAAGCTGCTAGCAACATTAGAAAAGGTGAAGGAATTTTCTTGGTGTTGTAGCTATATCCAATATACTGTGTAAGTATCACTTCCAAACAGGGGTACTGAAGTTGCTCCTTCTCAGCTACAATACCCTTAGACACTGCCAAAACAGATGCTGCTAGGCCTCAAAAGGTCTGTGTCTGGGAGTCTTTCTCTTAATGACAGCAAGATCAAACTCTAAGATATTGTTCAAGACTAGTCTGACATGAAAGAGTTTTGCTTTGGGAAGTTTCGGTCTTTCTCCTTTTAATATTCCTAGAACTTACCATGCCTAGCAGGTATTGTGCATTTCTGTGGAGCAATGAAATGGTAAACATTTCATAAAGTCTTTAATCAGAGAACCATGGAGTTAAGGGCAACCACTTATTGAACATACTTGGAACTGTAGGTCATGAAAACCACTTAAATTTGGCCTTCCTATCTGCAGCTTCAAATGAAAAGGATGGAAATGAAAAAAGGGTGGAATCACACTGCCTGACAGATACTAAGCAAAATGTTCAACAAAGCTGTAACTACTCTTTTTTATTAATAGTGAAAACCTCTAAAGAGTGGAAATGTCTAAAACCCCTCATGTTAATTGGCCCTTAATTATGTCTGAGAGATAAATATTCTTAGAACAAACTTGGAATGAAATTCTGAAAGTAGACGTGAAAAATTTACAAGACTGTATGAACAAAAACTGGAAAGGACACACATTAGATCATGTTTCTGCTTAGCGTGCAACCCATAAATTAGCAATTGCTTATGGCGTCACACTATAATAAGAGACTTCTTGACTTCATTAACTGATACAGGACATTGAAGTTACCCTCTGTTAACATTTACAGCTACTTCCTTCTCTTTTACTATTCTTAGTTTGACATTTACTCCTTAAGAAATGAATATGCCCCTAAATTCACTGACTAACAATTAGGCTAGTGAAAAGCCATGTCTTATCTTTATTTTATTTTTGAAGCTCAAAGAAAGATGCTATTCCCATAGCCAAAGTTGGTTTTGTTTTTTTTTCCTGAAAACAAAATTACATAGATGTAAATGCACAAGAGCAAAACCTTAGAAAATTTTCGGTGAGTATGAATTTACGTAAAGAAGACACGGCAATGGGAGAATGCCCATGTATTCCCTTGCATTTAATTACGTACTGAGAGTCTGCAATTTCACACTGGAAAAACATGTTGTTATCGAATGTATTTATTGGTTAACAGCTTTTGCTGTTTTTCTGTGCGACATGTAATGACAAAAATGTATACAATAGAGGAAGTTTTAAAAATCGTATTTATTTGACGAGAATGGGGGACAGCTCTGGCTACACAAAGCTCAAGAGCTTTCTTCAGAGCAACCTTACGTGTTAGGAAATTTACCTTTCTTATCTTTCTTTTCTTCTTCTTCTCCTCCAGCACCTAGCAGAGTGAAGATTATGCCTGTCTGAGAATTCACACCCACAGCAGTTACAAGCATTCGTCCAGAGCCTTCCATGACGTGAGTACCTGAAAATATGCAATATAAGTTATATATAGCTAAAAAAAAAGAACAACTATTAAATATTTTATGAAAGACTTTTACTACAGTAATGAGAGAGATTTGCTACACTTTAAAAATCTATAGAGGCCAATATAATTACATACCAAAAATAATCCCTATTGTTGTATATTATTCTCAGCCAAGAATGGATGCTTAATTGCAAATCTTAGGCTGCATATTCATTAACCACACTCATCAGATTCCCTTTCTAAAAGGGATGTTGTCACTAACAAAGTTTACATTATCTTGGAAGATAATAGTTTAGCTTCACACAGATAATTCTTGTAACTTGGAATACTGTCACATAAATGAAGTGAAAATCTGTGAGCAATTTCTCTCATCTTTCTCAGTCATAGTTGATTTACAGGCATAGAAAAAATATTTAAGACAATTTCACATCTCCAAACTTGAAAAATCAATACAGAGAAAAATCTTCAAAATCTTTGTATCTTTAATATTTAACAAAATCAAGAGATTCCCAAATAGCAAGAAGAAGCTGATGTACATTTGAAAACAAATTCAATAGGTACAGAGATTTCTATTACTCTAAAACACATCAAAATGTACATTAAGTTTTTCTGAGAAGGATCATTAGGTGAAGATATCATTCTATTAAGTAAATTCCTTTTGAGAAGTATTTCAGACTTTATTGTATAGAAATTGTTTATTTACAGCTTTTATTCCTATATCAAATCCAATGTTAGGTGCATCTAAGATCATAGCCTCTTAGAAACCTTTTGCTATGAGTTGTGGAAACACAAATAGAAATTCTTAGAAATGATCAAAAGTGTTCTGATTTACAGAGGATTTGCAAAAGATCCAATTGCACACTGGCTATTTGTAAAAAAAAAGTTTGACACTGAAGAACAACCTACTGTTACAACATGTATTTAAGGCCAGTTAATAAAACTTATTAAAAAATCCCCATCATTGAAGCATAGGAAAAAATGTGCCAAGGATGGTATCAAATTATGACTAATTTGTCATTTCATGTGGTGACAAAGTCTAAATCTAAAAACTTCATTATTGAAGTAATATTTAAAATGTTTGAAGAGAGATATCCTTAGTAGGTAGTGAATTTTAAAAGATATAAAGCAGATCAGTCATGTTCCTATGAAACATAAAAACCTAATATATAATGACCAGAAACTACTGGGAGATAGATAAAGCTATTCATTGAAATAGACTTTATATTTTACCCTTTAGCGGTAGAAAATTGTGTGATGCCTATTAAGTGTAAGTCACTGTGAGAACACAGAGGAAAAGCAATCATTTCTTAACACAAAGTTGACAACACAAGCTAGGATTAAAAGTTTACTTGGGTTCTTTTTCTGTATTTGAAGAAGGAAGTAGTTTAGAAACTATGAAAATAGACTGTAACACATAAACTGTTAAGCCTCGAGAAAACAAATGATTGTATACAAAAAAGACAAACATATATTTAGAACTCCAAGTGAACTATGGATGGGCATATGGTTAACTAGAACCTGCTCACCAAGTATTCTATTATTTAGCAATTGTTTTTAATCCTAGGTGCTATAGTTTTAAATAAATTATATTTTAAGACTGTCATTATTCCAGACTTGCAGCTGTGGGACATCAGAAGAATGAGACCAGAAGGAATCAGAACATAGTCCGGTAATTGCATTTTCCTTTTGGGGGGACATGGGGGTGTGGAGAGAGAAAGCATTTTTACTTTTCTTTTGAAGCTATTTCTTGGTTTAAGAGCCTTTAGATCAACTAAACGGTTTGACCATTGTGATACTAAACCAATTATAGTGCTTACAATACTTGCTTTACTCTTTGCCTTGTCACTGCAGTACTTGTGACAAACTACTATTCTTTTCTGGGCTTTAATCTATTGTTCTTAGATCCTCACCTCACTTCAAAGGTTACATTGTACTGCTCTACAATTATCAAGTTTGCCATAAATGTAAGGTTATTTCATTCATCCTGAAACAGCATGAATTAGGTAGAGTCATTAACTGACCTGTCCTAAACAATTCTGTGGCTAACAAGGTAAAAATTCTGGTATGCTTATTCTCAACTATCTTGCCCCTATCACTTACCCACTTCCATCACTAATTACCACTCAGTATTTTAAAACTAAAGTTAAGTCGTTCACTGATGCCTTCAGTTCTGAAATGTAACACAGCAGGGCATGGGTGAAGCCATCATATAAAATAAAGACATTTTCAAACGAGCTTTCTTCAGACTCCTGCAAAATGGCTTTTAACCAATAAAGCTGAAAAAAAGGCAAGATATATGGACCTGTGTCTTTAAATAGATTGGTATTTTATATATATAGGTGCATACACACTTGCAACCCATTTCTTAAATAAATTCATTTTATTACTACTGCTCATCCAGTTGCTGTCATAGAACATGCTAAGCAACGCAACTATCTATTTAAAATCAAAATATCTTTCTCTAAATAATCAAAACCTCTCATGTTCTTAAAAGGAAAACAGAAACACAGAACAGACGGAACATCTGCCTACACTAAATCTAATTGCGAGCATAAATATCTCATCAGAACACTAAGAAAATTTCAGTAGAAATAAGTCAAATAAAAACAAAAATGCAATAATTATCAGATATATATTAGAAACAAAAAAACAAAAACCAGCCAGCAGACCTTCTTGGTGCATTGAGAACTGTTCCAATGGCTTTTCGAGATAAAATTTGATTGCTTAAAAAGTAATTTCCTTTCTTTCACACAATAGAGTAAAACATTGCAAACATACAATTTAGGACCGCCACCCAAACAACAAAAAAAACCAGTTAAATTCAAGCCTAAAGGAACAGAAAAGATCTTTACAAACCAGAATAGCTTTAGTTGTACTAGTTCAGACAAAACAGAAAATGTCTGAAACTTAACTCAGAAATTTAGAACCTCCTTTAAGATGTAACACCACTTAAAATGTATTTTAATTATGAACTTGCTTTTAGTGTTCCTATGCTTTGTTTTGAAGGATTGTCTTCTGTATTGGACTACAAAGGTGGGTAGAAACATCCTCCCAAAAATGGCATGTACAACCACATTACAAACCCACCTTTACTAAGAAAATATGCACCCACCAGATTTCAAACTTACCTCTGCACACCTGGAAAGGGCAAAAATGTGTTAACTGGAAATGCCTTTCTGAACCTTTTCTTAATATTAGTCTTGAAAAGCATAATTCAAAACCATTAAGGTGCATGAAAACATGGTTTAGAGCAGGTACTAATTTATCATCAGATTATGTTCCACTAGTACCACTGCAAAAATTCTTCAGCATCTAAGCTAAAGCAAAGAGCTGAAGCTCCTTCCTAACTCTCCACCTAACTCTGGCAATTTCACCGTTTAAAAGCTATTATAATTATATTAGGTCGAAAAAAGAAATGGGCTCTATGACTTCAGTCAGCTATTGTTACATAAATGGAATTCTGGAATGAATGCATGTTTTCCACTTAATCTGTACACCAAGCATGTATTCCAACTTCACGTTGAACAATTTGACTGACTTCTTTCCCTCTCAAGGCTAATTTTTCAATATTAGCAAAATACATTTTTTCATATGCTGAGTATTTAATTTGAAGTTGGTAAATGGTGAGTATTCCAAGATAGGAAAGGAGTAAATCTAGTTTTGTAAGAAAAGAGGTAAACAGATTAGACACATAAGGAACCTATTACAGCATATACTTTTTCAGACAAAAATGTAACTAAAAATGACAGTGCTCAGAAATCCCAAAATCTAATAATAGCAGCAGTGAAATACCTTGGAAATATGGCTGAAAAGTAAGAAAAGAAAACCAGAGCATGCCAGTTTGGGGGGTTTATACGCTTACGCTACTTCTAGCAAACTTGCGGTGAACAAAAATTCTCTGTGTATCTGCATATCTAAACAATAATTTAAGTCACTGCAGTTATTAAGAGGTAACTGAAGTTAATAATAAAATGAACCATCCATCAGACTACCCTCTATGAACAAAAAAGAGTTTTCCCGAAAAAACTCGTCTATGTGTAATTTCAACACATCCAAATATTTTGGAACATTTCAAGTTAGCTGCTCTGTTCCAAAAATTTCTGCTGTGCTAGAAGCCTAGCTTGGAATGTCTTCTGGCAGGGAATTAAGACAGAATCAGAACTACTTTTCTCCAGGCAATAACTGACCTTTCTATTTCCAAAACCTAACAAAACACCATAACCAAGAGATTTCTTTTGTTTATTTGTTCTTGAATAAGTTCAGTTTTCTTTGTTTCAAATACTTGTCGTGCATTGATAGAAAGACACATTTATAAAAAGTTAGGTTAGGATAAAGTGATGTTCTATCACTACACTAGTTAAGCTCCTCTATGTAACTCTTTCATACCTTAATTGAATTATCTAAATGCCTAAACAGTAAGCCTCATAACGTAATTTTTACAATGTTAACTATTATCACGTGGTACCCCAAAATACTTCACTGTGCGCAATACTAAGAGCCAGACTCATTCAAAACTTCTGAATTTAGAAATCAGGGATTTCTCTGAACTTTGAACTATACAAAACTTAAAGGGCACATCAGCTTCAACCAAGACAGCTGAGCAGCAGTCAGACCCCAGCTGTCTTCATCTGTTGGTTGATACATGCCCATGGTCACTGCAAAGAGATTTAACGTCACCACAGTCTTGTTTAAGCTGCTGACTGTTGATGCAATGGCTTATGCTATGCTACGCATGCAAATCTCTGTTAGGAAGAGAAGGAAAATGTTCCTCTGTTAAGAAGCAAAATGTTTTAGACAGAATTATAGTGGGACGATAGAAGAGAAGCTGCTGCTTGTGGTTTCAGGTATATCAGAGTCTGTATTTCCATTTCTGACTTCCTAGGTGGTACCAAATGTGCTATATACAGAAGGAAATTAACCATCTGGTTTAGTCAGCATTTGTACTCTTAGAATTGCTTCTCAAGTACAGCAAATGACTATTTGGATGATTAAACAGGACATTAAGCACAGAAACCCATTTAGTTTAATTATGTCATTGAAACTGATTGAATATTAAAAATGTTTCAAGTGCCAATGGCGCAAATAGTACTTCCTGATTCAGGGTGTTTTTCTTTCACCAAACTTAGACTCACAAGACAAACTGTGGCTGCAATTCAGATGTTACCTTTTTTCAGTTATTCCTCTGTCAAACCTGGCGTGTTTTCATTTCCAACAGATGATTAAGGGAGAACAGTGGCAAGCAACATTCTCACATTATTTGTCTAAATTCCAAAAGCCTACCTGGAGATAACTTACTAATGTCTTCAGGAGGAAAGATAAGAGGAAAATTTAAGGTCTGTTTGCTGTTTTTGCAGGGGGTTGGTTTGGGATTTTTTTTTTTTCTTTAAACAAGTTTTATATAAATATAGGTCTAGGCTAACATCCAAGGGGAACTCAGTTTTTACACCAGGTCAAATGCACCTTGAAAGACATGGTGGCTTCCAAGTTTTTGGACTACTAACAATTTCCAGTGGGTACATCAGCTCCCCCATCACTGGCATTAAACCTTGCACTGTATCTATGGAAGAAGGTATTTTTTTTGCATGATAGAATCTCAAATCATACATAGCATGAGTAAAAATTCATTAGTGTAATTATGGAACAAAGGGATGTGCAGTGCTTGTTAAAATACCACATTAATTCTTCACCTTCTTTGTAATCACAATAGAGATTACATACTAATAGAGAAAAATAAAGAGCATAAACTTTATTTGACTCTGCAATAAAAACATAAAGAGAAATTTCTCCTTATAGCAAAGACATTTGAGTTTTGGGAAGACAAAAACATCTTTTGTCCTAACTTGACCACTTTCCTGCTCTCATCCCACCATGCCTGTCAGGGCAATACCGTCATGTTTTCTCACAGCCACCACTGAAATCTACAGGTATTCAAAAAGACCTAATTCAATTTAGGAATATGGGAGAGTCAATGATCAATGGAAACTTCATAATCAGAAAACCTCTGGAATCCAATAACAGGATATTTTAATTTATAGAAATCTATGGTATTTCATGATAGAAGTTTCTATAAGAAAATATTAAAACTATCTCTTTAAAATGAACATTTTACGCCAGTTATGAAGTTATATTTACAAAACAGTACAGATAACAGATAAGAAAAAAAGAGATGGAAAAAAATGCACAAATATTTCAGGGACAATATTGAATTACAAAGTTTGTTAGGAACAGCAACAGTAACCTACCCTTCCTCAAAATACCACTGCAGTCCTCCCTGTTTACACACTGGAAAGCATCTCCAAGAGAATTCTTAATCTACAGTGAAGTTAAGCCTAAATATCTGCACCACTAGGATAAATAAAATTCTTGTAAATCTAGCAAAAATAAGTCAGTAGTTTCATACACTGCTCACGCAAGTCAGAACACTTCCTTAAGTTACCTTACAGCGTATCAAGGAGCCAGAGTGACACCAAGAAGCCAACAATGGCACTGTCCCCGTTATGCAGCTTTTCTATATGTGTGCTGCCTGCAAATGTTGAGCTCTCAATTGTATTTTCTTTGCACAAATGCAGCGTTCAGAATTTGCAGCTACTCCACTAACCTTTATTAGCCTCTACTGAACACGCGCAAACACATTTTTCTGATATTTATAACTTGGAAAAACTTGGGGGGTTACAACATGAACAGCAAAAGGCAGACACTTCACAAGTGCGCTGCAGTAAAAACAATTAACAAATAAAACACAGAATATATTTAAAGAAACCAAAGGAATTTTTCTCCCAAAAGAGCAAAAGAAATTTGTTTTGCTGCTTTATTCTCAGAAGCAATAGAATATTTTTTGTGTCGTTTAAAAAAAAAATCATTTTTAATGCACCATTTCAGGCAGGAAAATGCTTGAAGCTTGCTATAGTTAAAATTAACGTGGCCTTTTGTAACATGAAGTGGCAACGGCAAGTCCACAAATTACATTAGCAATTTTCTCATGTTAACACAGCCACCACTTGACTGAAATCTGATGGTTTTTTACCAGACCACAAATTCCACAGTTTACATAGTAAACACTCATAAGCTCATAGTCAGTGAACTAACTATCTAATTTTAAGGATTTGTACTGTTAATTAAATAAAAACTGTCACATAGCCTTACTTGCCACTACTTGTCTCTTCTGAACAAAAGCATCTCCCAGCAGTTGTTGCTTGGGAAGCACCAGCTTAGCCAAGCAGGATGGGGACAGGATTTCTGCAGGAATATGCGTACTTACCTGCTGCACCACAACATAAATATTCTATTTGGGATGGCTCTTGGCTGACTGTACAACCAGACAGCAAAGAGAATCCTTTCCATGAATAAAAAGTTCCAATGTATTTGAAAATTACTGTTTCAGGTTATAACACATGGATGATTGTTAGGAGATCAGCAGGCTGTTATTTTGCAACCACATCCCAGCTGGAATCTACTGACAACCAACCTATTTAGAAACTATCTTTATTGGAATTTAACTGTTTTACTGTTTAGAATTATATCACAAAATACAAATATTAGCAATAACTTGAATTTACCGCAGAAGTCAAGCCCACAGTATTTTAGTATATTAATTTCCTTCGAAGCACATTGTTTCTTTTTCTATTGTATCCAGTATACACACAAAGGAAGTGTTTAAAGAGGCTTTTAAAAGCTTGGAAATGTAATGGTTAAATTAAAACCTGCATACAACGAATTGAAACAATTGTTATTTTCCTAAGTGATACTTACCTTTTCCTCCAAAAATGTTTCATTAATTTCTCACTTTATAAAGTAAGTATGATGAGCAGAAATAATTGCATACAAGCAAAAAGACAATAGCATGTCTTTTGAATGATAAACAGACAAGGCCAGTGTCTGTGTTCAAAAGATCAGATGTATCTAGCTTACCAAAACCTGATGGCATGGAAAACCAAAATAAAACATGAATAAAGCACTGCATAATAGATAACTCGGCAAAAATTCAGGCAGGTTTACCTGACAGTAGCATTGGGTCTTTGTCAACAGATTTGCGGACTTGGTCTGACTCTCCAGTTAAAGAGCTTTCATCGATTTTAAGATCATTTCCTTGAATAAATATCCCATCAGCAGGTAGAAGATCACCTTTCAGTAAGAACATGGTAATGGAAAACCACAGTGGTTTAGTAGGATTGTTTTTATAATTACATAATGATTTTTATTATAAAATCACAATTAACAACAATTGCATTAAAATCTAAACTGAAAGCAAAAGTGAAAGAACTACTACCGTATAGGTCCATGTTAGCTGTATTATTACAATCTTATAGGGAAGGTCCTTTGCATTGCAAATATTTTTTGCCTAATGCTATTCCAGAATCAGAATGCATCACATTTAACATACAATGAACATAATCACTGAGCTTTGGGGGGATGGGGGTGTACTCTTCTTTATGTGACGTGAAAGGTTTCTCTATCAGACTTCATAGGAATTAACAATGGCTAACAAACAGGCAAGCTGCCCTTTCCCCTTCACCTCTCAGGAAGCCCTTAGCTAAGTCCAGGAGAAGTTTGCTGGTTGATAGAACAGGCATTTTGCTGGAATTTGTCAGCTCACTCAAACACAGAGTACACAGTTCCTGCAAAGGTCTCCCTGTTCACTGGAGCACAGGACTTTCCCTGTGGTGTCTAAGGCATCCACCTACTAGAAGCATCTGATCTGGGGGGACTTACAGGATCCATAGCTCTGGAGCAGCCTACCGCATGGCGTGTGCACAGAGGCACAATTCCCTTTCACAGAGCATTTAAAAATACTTCCTCTTATTCCTAGCTGCACAGAAACAAAAAATCCCCAATAGTTTAATCGTCCATGAAAGATAATTACTTCTGTATGAACATTTCTTGTCCTTGGCAGTGAAAGGAAGTGAAGGTTACAGAAATAAAACAAATTACCTAATGCAATTTTATAGCAAGTATCTTAGGTTTTCCTTTAGCCCTAACAGCCAAATTATTATGTTACCATGGACAATGATGACACCACATAATTCTCTGTCTTTCAAATCACTTCCAGTGAAGTGAGTCTATTCTGCTAGAAAGGGAAAGGAGAATAAATAAAGTTCAGAAAAGTAGACAACTAGTTGACAGGACTTACCATATTTCACCTGTGCAATGTCACCAACTACTATCTCTGCCACTGGGATTTGGATAACCTGCCCGCCTCGGACAACAGTAAATTTCTGTTCCTGCTCAATACGACTTTGAAGCCCACGGAACTGCTTCTCCTTGCTCCAGTCATTGAAGGCAGTGACAAGTACAACACAGATAACAGAGAGTAGGATGGCAGCACCTTCAATCCAGCCAGCTTCAGCCTCACCCTCATCTTCAGCGCCTCCTGTTGCAGTACCACATCCTGCAAAGACCACATTAAGAATCTTTCAGCAAACGAAGATCAGGTTTATCATTTTATCACAAGAAGAAAAATTTGCTGTGCAATGACAAAAAGCTTAAGGAACAGAACTGCTTTTCAAAGTACTATCTGCTAAATGAAAAATGGCAGAACAGAGAAAAAAGTAGAAATAAAGATGTCTGGGGAAAAGAGAAAGAAAACAAATCAATAGAAATTTTAAATCTTTCAGTTTTTCTACTGAACAAGCTATGCTAGGTAAACCCAAATGAAACAAATGGGAAAAGGTGGCACCAATTCTGTTATCTGATAGAAGGGTCGATAGCTTCACCCGAGCCATCACGCATATCCAGAAACAAGGAGGACTTACTAAGAATAGCAAGAAGAACTAAAACAATGAGTAACATCAATCAGTTGAAAGCAATGACATAAAAATAAGATTAGACAGATTAAAGTAAAACAGATTAAAGAAATAATTTTCAATACAATTTCTAAAAGTTCTCAACGCACTTATAAGGAACATTGTTTAAAAAATACTGAGATGAACTAAGTATATTAGTATTTAAATGTCATAATGAAATGTATCAGGGAACACGGAGTAAAAATAATAGCCTAATACTTATCAATCATTCTTCCTTACAGAGGAATATAGTGGTATGCTTATAGAACTGTAAGTATATTTTTGGCACAAGTAAAACTATAAAAATCATGTATTACTTCTGAAGTGTTAATTCTTTATTGTTTTATACAAAGCTGTTAACTATTTATTTCAAAGTCATGCACGATTAAAGTTTAAATAAATTTCCCAGGCAGTACTCACAAAATAAAACTAATATAGTACTCCTTAATGAAATAAGGCCTAAAAAAGGATGGATTATAACCATGGACAGCAGAGCACACATACTAGAATCACACAATTCAGAGATATCCCAACTGACAGGAGAGAAAAAAAACAACTCAGACTGAACAATAGATCCTCCTCTTCCCTTCTGACCAAGGAAGAAAAGAAATCTTTTATTTTTCATGAAGAACTGAACCAGGTAGGCATTTGACATCACTTTTCCATCTTACCCAGGTACCAGGGAGTTCAGCAACTTAGCAACCGCGCTGCTGCCATCTAAGATTAAAGTTTAATTTTGGTATATTTGTCACCTGTCACTAGAGGGAATTAACAAGCAATTTGATTTCTATTTTTAAGTTACAAAGATTTCCCTGTAACATAAGCACCATAATTCATTAACCAGCTGAGTAATTACTCTTGCATCTGAACAGTAACAAAATTACCAAATAACCAGAAGTCAAAGGAAGAAAGATGAGACTGAACCTCCAGTAAGTGAACAGAAGAAAATTAAAATAAATGGAGTTTATACCAATGTTCTCAGTAGTTTAAATTTGGACTTAAACTAATTGGAAGGCAAGGCACACTCCCAACAGCAGGTGCCTTCCTGGCAGGGGTGCTGCCCTGACTACTGACGCACGTGAACCTTTACCTGCAGTACAAAAACCTTGCTAAAGAACCCATTTTTATAGCACCCAAGAAAGAAATTAAGTAACCTTTCATAAATTCAGTACCTTAAGCTACTTAAACCCAGTTGCAAATACAACTTACAAACCACATCTTCCATTTCTTCCTTCAGCTGAACATCACTTTTTGGAAGGGCTAATGAACTTTCCTCTGTTTAACCTTAATCATCTTAATTGGTCTATGTTAGATTTTTAGATTCCATTTCCAAATCAGTGGATTCACTGTTGCCTTGTTTGGATTAAGTACTTTCCTAGTACAAGTAATTCTGGTTTGGCAAATACAAGACAAAAATTCACTATTTGTTTTTCTTTAGATATGATTTAGAATTAAGTATCATGAATATGCTATTCTTTTTAAGACAACATACCTCCTCTCCTGTTTCTCACAAAAGAACCCTGGCCTGATCCAGCCACAGTCAAAGACTGATTTTATTTCCTTTTTCGATGGTTGAACTTTAGCCTAGCTCATACAAAAGTCCAAACAGGTGGTGTGGCCTACAGTGATCCCTTGGTGCAGGTTAACTGACACAGTGATGTGCAGATTTCCCCATGGAGGGGCAGCTCAGCCCCCCAGAGGTTTTAGGTGTCTCCACTGGGGTGATATTTATTTATGTTATTCTGTAGCATGCCTTCTTATGCTTTCACTGAAAATCTTTGATTTCTGCCTATGGATTCCTGATAATTTATACCGTGGTATTTCCTAAAAAACCAAGAATTAACATTATATAATACTTAAATATATGGGGGTTTTTTAATTTGAGCTATATCAGCATACCCCCCCAAATCAGCCATTATAACGATCCCATGGCAGGGGTCGGCCTCTTCTCCCTGGCAACAGATGATAGGATGAGGGGGAATGGTTTGAAGTTGCGCCAGGGCAGGTTTAGGCTAGACATTAGGAAAAACTTCTTCACCGAAAGGGTTGTCACGCTCT
>BOSO01006837.1:20392-31575 GCA_018403395.1 Gorsachius goisagi | reverse complement strand
CCCAGAGAGGTAGTGGAGGCCCCATCCCTGGAAACATTCAAGGCCAGGTTGGACGGGGCTCTGAGCAACCTGATCTAGTTAACGGTGTCCCTGCTCACTGCAGGGGGGTTGGACTAGATGACCTCTAGGGGTCCCTTCCAACCCAAAACCTTCTATGATTCTATGACTTCCCCTTATTTCTTTTATGCGTAGAACCTAGTGTCAGGAGAGTTAAAGAAACTATTTTGATTCATTGTTCTCCATGACAGTATCGCATCTCCAGAGTAGCCTGAGAAATAATGAAACAAAAAAAACAAAGAAAAAAAATCTTTAGTACGTTCAAAAGCTTTTCAAGATTCACCTTAAGTTCATGGATAATGCAATTTTATAAAGTTAAACACAATCTGCTGTGGGTGTCACTGATTTCAAAGAATGTTTGCCCTTTCCTCATTGAGCTCTGTTGAGCCCTTTAATTCAATGAGAATATATAAAAAATAACTTTAGGTAATAGAATGGAAGAAATGATTCATAAACCTACAGCTTCATTAAGTAGTCATGACATTACACAGTGAAAGAGAATATGGTCCTTACAGTGTGCAAAAAAACTTGCCCATGCCAACATATAATACTACCCAAAAGCTACTGTTTGAATTTGTTTCCTGATTTGAATTCCTGCTTATGAAAGAAAAATGTCTTCAGAGACCTCTTGTTAATGTATTCTCTGATAGTAAATTTAGGTTTTGTTATATCTGAGTTCACATCTTGTTGTTGGTGTGAGCTTTCCTGCCAGATGTATTTCCTGAATTACCTAGGAAAAGAGGAGAGAAAATAATACTTTGCAAATATATATTTTATTGCATTGTATTGTATGATACGATGTATTTACTCTTTATTAAACTCTTTCTAATTCAATGGAAACTTACAAGAAATATTACTATTTCAAGGATAAATGTTTAAACCTGCACGACAGTGTGTTTAAATACTTATGTGACCTTTACCATCATGACTTTAGTGTCATGACTGTGTCCTTATGTTTTTTCAGGTGACTTTTTTCCAGTTGTAGGGTACATACAGGTGGAATTTTCAAAACTTGTGAATGAAAAAAAAGGAAGTCTCTCCACGGTAGAGGCAGTAATAAGGAATTGTGTATTACTGAATAGCTTAGTAAATGTATTAAAGTTCACAGAATTTGGCTTTTCCATATAGACAGTATTACAGTCAGTTTTCCAATGAAAAGCAGATATTAAGAGAATGCTTGATTATCTATATCCTCTATAGCCTCCTGTATAAAGATTTCTTAAGGCTTACATTTCTTTCAGTTTTCTTTCTTCTGGGATTATAGAGCCACAATCTCATTCCACCCTCAAAACAATTTATCAACAGCTAATCCTCCTGAACTCTTAATGGTGAAAACATTTTTTTCTATGTATACATCAGTAAACAGATGTTATAAATTGAAAGTGCTCAGGATTGATATTGACATAACCAGAATTTAACCTTGATTACAGGAAAATGGATTTGACTATGGGAACCTGAACCAATGTTATGGGCCCTTTGAAATCTGCTTGATTTTGAGTTAAGGTCAAGTTAGTAGTGCCAGGATATGCTATTTAATAAGAGGGTAGCTATTCTGAAGACTAGGAGTTATAAAATGTTTTCATATAGTTCTGAAAAAGAGGACAGTTTGCTTCAGGGTTGGATCTATTACTGAAAATAAGATACTTTTAGTACCTGCAGTTATTGATGGAGTAAGGATTGTCATATCTGCCATACTCAGTCATTTATCAAACACTACATTATGTAGGAGAATAGCTGATTGTTTTGAGGTTCCAAAGAATATATGGAAACATGGAAAAAAATGCATGGAGAAGCCTTTGAACAGCCATCTAATCCATTTTACTACGGTTAGCATCAACTGAGTTAAAAACCCCAACACCATTATCATTATTCATATTTTTAGGTATTTGGTGCAAGTTCTGCACATAAGCAGTTTTGATTCAGAATTATACAAACCTGTTTATTGGTAACTTATAAAAGAACCTGGAGAACAGGAACTGATACCTTGAATATGGAGACGTTATTATGAGTTTAGGGAGATAAAGGAAGATTAAACTATTGATAATTTTGATGCTGTATATACAGAAAGGCAAGACAAGATCATGGCAAGATAAAGCTGTAACAACACAAAAGAAAGAAAAAAACCCATGTTTTCTCACAGTTGATAAGTTATGTAACTTGAAATACGTTAAGTAGGAGCATCTCATAGAATAAGAACCATTGTGAGAGTGGAAAAAGAAATTTAAAAGTTAGGGTTTTCTGATAAAGAATTTCAATTTATTCTTCCAAGATTAGGGTAATAATATCACTGGCATATCTTGTAATAAGGGTTGAAAGGACATAGGCAAATGTGTAAGGAATTTATTAATATCTTTTGGCAATATAGTATCAAAACCCCAAACTGAATGTCCAGTACTACTTAATAGGTTGAAAAGGATCCTCAAATATACCTATTAAGTCATCTAAATGAACATATGGATTTGCTGGCACAGTGTAATGTACTCAGGTGGCTTTGGCATGAAGGTCAGGCACAGGCACTGATAATGAGACAATTTTTAAAGCATATGAAAAGACAAGCAAAAGTTAAGATTAACTGATAAGCCTCTTGGATTATTTGCTAGAATATATGTGAAATATTCATTTCGTATTTGAAAATACATCAACTACTGTGTAGCCACAGAATTGGAGAATATTACATTTATAAAGTGCATTTGCAATAAAGACTATTCTATTAAGTCATGTTAGTAATAGTGTGTCTTTCTGTATAGTATCCATGCATTATATCTAACAACTCACTTAAAAGGTAGAGTTGCCAGAAAGAAAAGTTATTCATCTCTTGTGAGCTAAGTCCAAAGAACATTAATCCTACTTGGAAGTTATCACCAGAGAAAAGTTAAGAGATTTATGTTCAGGTCATGATCAATATCCTTAATTTAACTAATGGAGACAAACTCTGGCTCCTCAGCGTCTTCTTGTCTGCCAAGGAACTTAACCTAAGAGAAAAAGATAAACCTTACTCCCTCAGTTTTTTACAGTTATAACATGGTTTAAAAAAGGCTTTAAGTGAGAGGGAGAGGCTGAGGAAAAAAAGGTATTTTACGAAAAGTCACAGTCCTCAGTGATGAACTGATCTTTTATATATATATATGTGTATGTGTATGTGTGTGTGTGTTTACATGTGTACAGCAAGTATCTGGAAGACCTGAAAATGAAGTGAGAAGTTATAATAAAAGACAGATTTAGTAGCTCTTCCAATCTGAGAATTTGCTTATTATGACTGGGTTTTCTTTAATGAAATTAGGGTTGATATGCCCTGAATGTTTGTTAAAGTTAAATTTAATGGTCAGTTGAGTAGGAAGTTTTAATGTTTAGCACTCCATTTTCATTTGTACTAATATTTCACTATAAAATATTTCTTCACTTTTTTCTTTATACTGTGTTTTTCTTTTGCTGTATGTTTTTGTAAAGAAGATAGGAAATGAAGGTTACTGTTAATAGAGAGGCATGAACACATTTAATATAGTGCAAAAATAACTCTTTCTGCCAGACTAAAATACTATGGCCTTAAATAAAGTTAGAATTACCACTGTTTGAAAGAAGTTATGTGTAACTGATCAGAAAATAAATACTAAGAGGGATGATACAAAGAGCATTGTTAAATGTAACTTCAGATGTGAACACCTTCTCAACAATGGATAACAGCTGTACATAGAATCCCATGGGATAATATCAACTTATGCAAAAGAGGCTGAAGCAAAATCAAAATTACACACACGCACATACCCTCTTTAATTCATGCTCTTTCCAACAATGACACCTTTGCCACAAATTGTGTAACCATAACATACAGATCATTTTCCTTCTCTCATTTGGACAACACACGTAAAGGAACCTTAGGTCCCTGTCAGGGGATGTAAGGATATAATTTTCTATTGAACTAAGTACAGCTATAAGAGTAAAAATATGAAAGTATAAAGGTCACCATGAATCAAAAATAATGTCAAATTTAATAACATTGATGTTTGGATCAGGTTTACTCTACAGTACTGTCAGCTGTAAGTTACACGCACACTATAAGTTTCAATGCAAGAGCAAGATTTCACAGCAAACAATGGACAAAGTTTACTTTCTCATTTGTAAATTAGACCCTGGATCTTCTAGTGGTTATGGTCATCTTGCAGATCACAGTACTTCAAGAGCAAAAGCATTTTGCAGAACTGGATAGTATTTGTCAAAAATCTTTGTGATAATACTAGTGTCTGTCATTCCATTTCCATTACCCTTTTTCCAGAACAGGTATCCTAAACAATAACGAAGAATTTTTTAGGTATGGTAAATATACTATCAAGTGATTTAAGGAAGGAACTACAAATACTTGCAACATCATCTTGTCTTCCACCCACTGAAATTCAGCTGTGATCTCTGACCTGAACCAAAATCCATCTAGGGTCATTAAAATATAGCATGTGCAGCTCATTCCTGAAAAGGACTGTTCTTCCCAAGCAAGTAACAATTAGGTCTTTCCTCAAGAAACTGTCATTGTCTCACCAGTCATCCCTTTCTTCTGATGGCCAGTCCAAATATGGTATATACGGTAATAACCCTAATTGTAGAACTAGATAGACAGACATCTATACTGCTTTGGGGTCTCTTTCTCACTAGATGACCTGTCTATGAGTTGGGTAGAAAAGCACTGCTTAAATTGTTCCATTTTCCCCTCTCCAATAGATTACAGAGAATGGATTTAGGCAATTGTCATCTGCACCCAGAGACCTCTGCTCTGTGATTCTCCTTTGAATTGCTCTTCAATATGTATGTGGTGCTGCAAGGAAAGAGAGAGAAAGATTAAGTGTATGGTAGTGTCAGCAAAGATGTGAATGAGGCAGAGCTTCGGCACTTTTGATATCTTTGCTTTATGGGTACATTGACAAGAGTGAGTGTTTGATTGAGGGGGTGGTTTCTAGAGCTATATGTAGAAAAGAGAACTGCAATATAAGTACACTGAGAGAAACCTTTAGAAGGATAGATAGGGATTGAGTGAGTAAGGTTATTTCTTCATTATTTATAGTAATCACTCTTATTTTAGACAGAAGCTTTTAGTATGATACTGAATACCCACTGAATATCCACTTACATATCTATTACTTTTAGTAACATTAGTCTCAAATGCCCCTTTTCATTTCTATCTCATTTTAGCTTTGTAAAGTTATGCAAGTCTTGTGCTAAGCAAAACACCAAGAAAATACATTTTGGAATTGGCATCAATCACCTACAACATTTGTTTTCTAAATTCTTTCACAACCTGCCATGTAACTTAGATGAATGAGGGCATGCAATACAAAAATTGTTAATTCTTCTATTAATTTTTTTAAATTAATATGAGATTGATGCTTACATATTTCTGTGCACTGTTATAGGCAGAAGAATCAGACATTTTGATTATAATCTAGACTTCCTCAAGTCATGCCAGAGTTACTTTAATTTATTTTACAGTAGAAGCTAACCTCTTGAAGCAAACTTCCAGGAATGCATTAATTTGAAGAATTAGTTTAAATGAAAATGAAGGATTACTTTAAAATAAATTTATATACAGCATTAATATATTTTATTTATGCAACTAATAATAACAGTGGATTCATTGTCATGTAATGGAACATATTCAGTATCAGCAATGATCAAATGACTAAAAACAGGTGTTACAGAGAATGGGATGCTGCTGTTGTTGATGTTGAAATTGAACTCATTGTTCACCAGTCAATGATAAAATGTAGTTTTGAATGAGGGCTTGAATTAATGAAATATCAAAAATAAACTTTTAAGTATGATTGTATCCTAAGCTATCAGATTAGTTGTACTACCTATAGTTTATTAAAACAACATAGAGGCCACATCTATTGATTTAAAAAACAAAACAAAACAAAACAAAACAAAACAAAACAAAAAACCTAAAACACCCAAATATTTTTTTCATTGAATCAGATTTTTTTTTTTTTTAATGTTCATATGTAGCAGAAACTTGCCAGAGTGGAACTACGTTTAGTACCTTTATGATTTTCTTCAAATTGCCCAACAGTCTCCAGCCCTTGTAGAGAACATTTCCCCAGTGACTGCATGAATATCAGAAAGGAAGCCCTAAGTCAACTACTGATACATCCCATAGTTAGTAGTTTTGTGTGTTGGAGGTATATCAATATTACAATGATTTAGAGATGGATAGGAAATTTTATTGGCATCAGTAGTCAGAATTAGGAAATAGGAAAGGATACAAGAGATGGTAAGTAGGGAGGAGAAGCTATCCAGGGAAAACGTTTATTATTAAACAAGAAGGGCTCTGATACTAAACCATAATCATCACTGCATGTTCCCTGTTACACTGTGCATTTAATCATTCAGTCCACAGTCAGTAAGACTTCAGACTCATTGAGTTCATGGCTGAAGTATAATTGCTTTGAGAACACATAGTAGCCAAGCACAGTTGCTTTTAGAAGACCAGACTTGTAGCAGCCTGGGAAGAATATGCATAGAAATCCATGCCTGTATCTATGATCACAGCAGCAGGACAATGGATTACTGATTTTTACTGACCAGACACATGCAGTTAGTCACATGAAACCAGTTAGAAACCATTCCCTGTGTTAGAATAACACAGAATTCTAGCAAGTGTAGTCCAACTCGCAGTGCAATTCCTCTCTTGAGTGTATTCGCTTATTATTCTATATCAACAGGCAATTGTCATAGTGGATGGAATGGAAAAAAAATGCATTTGTCCTTACTTACGTATTGAAACAGAATGTTTCTTTAGCATGTTATTAAAAAAGTTCATCACAAAAATAATTAATACATAAATTAAAATATATTAGTAGTTCACATTGTCCACGCATTAATGTAATGCTTCCTTCTCTGTATTGTTTGGATTATTCCCTGTGGCATTTTGCATTGTCAAACAGTATGTTCTATGTCATAAACACTGTTGCTAATTTTAGTAATCTACATAGATATCTTCAGTGCCTGTACTGCAAATGACTCCCTGGAGAAGACTGTTTATCAGTGATGATGATAGACAGGGCAAAACTATGTTTTTCACTGATTTGGCAATAAGCAAAATATAGAATTTGTATACCACTGATTTTCAATATTTGTTTAGCTATCATGCGGGGTTTGTGCTATCAAATGAATATATGTTTTAAAGTTGGGGTTTTTTTCTATTTTTTTTTAGGGTTTCTACAGCATTATATGAACTCTTTCATATATTATCTTTTTCACTGCCTCTACAAACTGTACATACATATATGCAATTTATAATAGTGACCTATAAGTATTAATCACTAAGTCAATGTGTAAACACGATAAAAAAATATCAAGTTACCTCCAAGTACAAAACTGATATGTAATTTTACTTTATTTTAATAAATATTCACAATATAAAAAAATATAGTTACAACTTAAATAAGAATTGAAAAAACTGCTAGGTTGAATTTATAATTATTGTTTGTATGTGAGAGTATGTATACTGATGGTAAACTTCTTATATGGGTGGAAGATTAAATCCTTTATTTTGGTAATTTAAAAAGTAACTACAAGAAATAATAAATTGTATAGTTGCCTAATTAAAATAGAGATTTTCTAAAGCAAAAGTATCAGACATTAAGCATGTGCTACCACCTTACACAGCAGCTGGTTAAAGAACAGCAAACCAAGAACAGGAATAAACAGTTGCTTTAACAATGTAAGGTTACCTGAGAATCCCTTGGTGACCTGCAAGGGAACCTGTATTTTTAAGTATATTCATAGATGGATTATGTGGAAAAGGTATTAAACAATGAAAGAATATATGATGATATCAAAATTATCCAGAATAGTCAAAATTAAAGTTGGCAGCAAAGAGTGGCAGACGTGTTTTATGATACTAAGTAACTGGACCATAAAATGACAGGAGAAATATTGTATAATCAATGTAAAGCAAAAATTATGGAAAAAAGTCAGACAAGTATATATATGTATATATATAACAATGGGTTTTAAACTAACACATTAGAAAAAGCATTAGAGACATTGTGGTTAATTTGATGAAAAAAGCAGTTCTTAACAGCAGTCTTGTGGGGTTTTAGAAAAGAGGAAAAACTATAAACCAAAATCATAAAACATTACTTTGGTATTTCATAATTACATGATTCATAGGTATCTTGAATGCTGAACATCTTTCAGGTCTCCCCAGTTCAAAGGAAAAAAATGCATGTAAAAATGAAGTATGAAAAGACTTATATATGAGGAGACATTAAATCAACTCAAATTCTTCACCTGGAAAAAGAAATGATGGGAGGAGACTATATAATTACAATACAGAGAGACAAGAATAATGCAGTGAAGGTGAAAAAAAAGGAAGCGTTATCCACTCTTTCACAAAATTCTAAATCCAAGAATAATCAAAAGAAATATTCAAGAAGAATTTCTGAATTGAACCAAAAGTAGGGGGGTTTCCACTTAATGTGCAAATGAATTGTGAAATGTATTGGCAACATGTTGTGCCAATATAACTGTTGTTGCAGTTATTAAGTCATATCAAACACAAAAATGTAGAGACAAACTCCAGTTCAGAAGGTCCTATGCTACAGGATGTCAGAAGCTGTGAGGTTAAACTGACTGAAGTATTAATTTATTTTTGCATCCACAATTGGCCACTCTTTAATACAAGATGTTGGAGTAGATGAGTCTTTTATCCTGCCCATTACTATTGTTTTTATGAACATATCACAATCTGATCTGTTCTTGAAGTTAACTAAAGAGAGCATTTGACTTCTGCATTTTTGATATAGACCTGTGTATGAGTAAAATTAATCAACTGAAATCCCTGAAATTTTGATTGCTCTATCTGCAGATATGTGCAAAGGACTGTTACCTTGTTACAGCTATTATTAATTGGCTAACAATCCTAAATATTCACCCTGTTGCAGTCTGTTGTAGGTAGTGATAAATAGAGATGAGAGTGAAAGACAAGGCTGACATAAATCATATGCAAAACCTTTCCCTTTGAACTAAAATTATAATGTGAGTACAAAAGCTTGGGTTTCTTGTTATTTGTTGTTTGCATAGATGTGTATATTGCCATAGTAAATACTATATTCTGGTATACATTTTAAGGTCATCACTGAAACTCAGAAACTACAAGACTGAACACAGATGAGTTGAGAGACATTTAAGTTTGTAGAAGTGCCAGATTTTTTTTTTCCCCTGAAAATTGCAGAAAAGCAACAAACTACAGCTTGAGCTTTCTATGGTTCCATTCAAAGTATTCTTACATGCCTGAGACACCTTTGTCTGTGTAATTGAGAAAGATAAACTAGTATCGACTTGCTTTCTGTAAGAAAAGAGAGAAGGAAAAGACCTAAAGGATTGCTATGGCGTTTATTCCATCAGTGCGGAATTGTTCCCTGATGTGTATTTCAAGCATTGGACTGGTCTGCCTTAAAAGACTAAGCAATAATTTTATAAACTACTTATTCCAGGGAACCCTATTTTATGCTTAAATTAATATTTCTTAAAAGCATTACCCTAATGTACAACACTATTTTCTTGATTGAAATCACATTTCTTTTGGAAATCCCTCCTTGCATGTTCACCAAGAGCATTACAGAGGAATTCTATTATTATAAACAATAGCAACAGCTTCAATTAAAATGCCACTTTTACTACATTTTAAAACTGAAAACTTTCCAGTAGAATCCTTGATACGATGTCTTCATATACTTCTGAACCTTTAGGATGAGTTTTGACATATTATCTTCCTTACACTCCTTGTACATAAGGGATACTGAAACTGACTTTCATGGTAAGGTCTCATAGTATTTATGTTATTGTTATCCAGTCTGGTTCAACAGGTACTGAGGATGGCAAAAAAAAGAAAGGAAAGGAGTCAGCAGAATAAGAATATATTGAGAAAAAAAAATCTATTTCTGTTTAACTTACGTTTCTACAATGGTACACATAAATCTTAATGAGGATAATGTATTTTTTTTTTTTTCAGAAGCCTTAGAAAAGCGAAATATGCTTCTGGTGTTACCATATTTATACATTCCAATCTGATTGGTATAACTTCCCTAGATAGAAGAACACTGGTTCTAGCCTATTGTACCTTGCTATTCTTTATGTGCTAAGAGAAATTAGGCTTCATGTACAATTACATCCATCTCGTGTGGGTTTCTTTTCCTATGAGCAAACTAAGATAGAAATTAACATAAATAAAGCTTTCACCCAGAATCACATAAGTACCTGGTTCCCAAAGACCTGATCTAGGTGGGACAAGTCAATAAACCAGAATTTCGTCAGGCAGCAGATAAAAGAAGGATAGTCAGGGCCCTTTTATAAGGTAAAACAGCAGCAGTGTGAACAGATTTTTCACAGAAATCCTACTTAAAAAAAAAAAAAAAGAAAAGTATGGGGTATTTTTTGGGAAAAGGCAGGGGGAAAAAAAAAAAAAGAAAAACTACCTAAATGTATTTTAAGCTTCATTTACTGTTAAAATTCCTCAAAGAAGGTACTGGCTACATGCTTAATAAAATTTCTTACTGAGAAAGACAAGAAAGAGCATGTTTTAATTTTCCCACTGTGGAAAAGGCAGCAATAGGTCAGCACTTTCCCATTTCTATGAATGAGTTGCTAGATAGACAACGAGCATACACTTATTTTTATGCTGAACTAGCCATTTACTGGGTCACTAGAAGGCTACATATATATATATATCATTAGGGTCATGCAAAGAATCATGAGGGGTTGCGGTGAGAAGAGGGGATGTTACAGGCATTGGAAAAAATGAAGGAAAATTGAAGTGAGTGTCTATTGCCAGTTATTGCAGTGGGGAAGTGTATCACACACACACATAGAAAACCATGTGATTAATTGTGCTGGGCATAAAATGCCCTGTTCTGTTTTTTTTTTCTTTTGAGAAATCAAGCAAGGGAATAATGGTATATGTAACCCAGATATAGTTTATGATAAAGAGTAAGAAGAATGTTATTCTGATAAATATAACTATGAGTAAAGTAAAACCAAGACATGCAGAAATTGTCAAAGGACATTGAACATTAAAAAAAGAATTAAAATTACTGTATCCTGAACAGACAGAACATTCAGTCCATAATACTTTTTGAAGA
>BOSO01006837.1:0-14812 GCA_018403395.1 Gorsachius goisagi | reverse complement strand
CCTTCTATGATTCTATGATTCTATGATTCTTCTATGGTCAGCAATCTTATTTGCAACTAACGGGATGATACAAAAGTCACAGTTCACAGAAGCTTTATGTCTGTTATTTTATGCTGGAATAATGCCGCACAAACCAATTAGCCAGTATAATAGTGTCACCGTGTTATTTAAAGAAAAAACTGGATCTGGCAAAATGTCTCTGCCTTTCTCATATTTATAATGTCCTGTGTATTACTGGAACAGTAGCTTTACATTTGAAAGGTCAGTCTTGTGGGGTGCTAAGCACTAAATCTCATAAAGCACTTATCCTATATATAATTAATATAGAACAGTATAACTCCCATTCCATAAAAAAGACTTTTTTTACAGTTGTAAACAATGGCCACGGTGCTAGAAAAGCCAAAACTGAATAAAACTATTAAAATTAAAGAAAAGAATAATTGCAGCATAACAGCTTCAGTTAATGCATCTATTAAAGCAAATGGGGTGAGTGACTGCTATGTTTCTGACAGACAGAGCATGAAGGTTTTTCACATCTATGAGTGCTGGTAAGCATGGCAGTTTTCTTTTTTCTCTTTGTTTGAAACAAAACTGATTCAAGAATATCATAAAAAAAAAGAGGGGAAAGAAGAGGAAGAAGATTGAAGGACTAATGACAGATTTGCAGGGGGATAAATTTACTACCTTAAGTTAAGCACAAAGTTCTGATTTCCAGAAAACCTCTTTCATCAGATTCTTGCAGATTTCCAGGTAACTGAAATCTATATAGAGTTTTACAGAGGAGTGATGAATGTTTGTAAAGCAGACCTAGTATTTAAATCAGTGAGGAAGGATGCCACTAGATTCTCAGAAAGCCATAGATTCTTGCAAGTTCTACTAAAATGAAATTATAATATTCAGTTATATTTTTGCAATGGTATGTGGATTTCACAAGATTATAAAACTAAAAAAATCAAAACTTGTAGGAAACATTTATATGGTAAATCTTTTTCCTGTGACTACATGACTTTTCTAGGAGGATGCAAAAATTTTCATATTGTTGAATCTCTATAAGTAACCTCAGTATGTGGAAGTATGAATGGAAGAAAATGGCTTCTATAAAAATATCAATGTATTTACGTGATAATTGCTAATTATATTCTGCTATGATAGAGGGAAAAAACAAGTGATGCAACTGCTCACCACCCATTGAGTGACACCCCAGCAGTCCTCAAGCAGCAATCGCTGCCCACCAGTCAGCTCCCCCCATTTTATATACTGAGCATGATGTCATATGGTGTGGAATAGCCCTTTGGCCAGTTGGGGTCAGCTGTCCTGTCTGTGCTTCCTCCCAGTTTCTTGTGCACCTGGCAGAGCATGGGAAACTGAAGAAGTCCTTGGCTGGTGTAAGCACTACTTAGCAACAGCTCAAACATCAGGATGTTATCAACATTATTCTCATCTTAAATCCAAACTACAGCACTATGACAGTTACTGTGAAGAAAATTAACTCTATCCCAGCCAAAACCAGGACACCGATAAAACAAGACCACTTCAGAAATGCAAACATTAAAGCAGTTTTTAAACATGGAATTAAGGTGGAGCAATTCTACATCATTCATCAGGAAGTTTATACCTTCATCTCTTTCTTTCCTTTAAAGAAAAGTGAAAATATCAGGCTTAAAGAAATAATAATAATAAGAAATTGAAATAATGCTGTGGAATTACCAGATAGTTCATCTTCCTTCTGATAGCTTACAGACCACAAGAACAAACTAGAAATCAATCAGCAAAGCATGGATTTCTACAAGTAGGGCTCAAAACTGCAATTTCCTAGACTACTACTCATGTTCTAAAGAGCTAAGAAAATCATGCACATTTTTCTCTTTAAGTAGTAATATAGTTACAACGGATTAACTTTGTTTGTCTTGTGCTTAGTTTTATTTTGCTTTCCATGCATTACCTAGAAATGAACACAGCTAGGATAAGAAAATTTAACTAAGAATACAAAAAGCATTGAATGAATGACACAAACATTGAAAGAACACCTGTGGTATTTAAGTGACACTTCCCAGATTAAGAATATACATAAAAATGTTAGCCAAAATATTTTTATCTAAAAAGGAAAAATATTGTATGAACTACTGTGTACAGATTTTTAGTATTCAGTAAGTTTAACATCTTTAGCATAATATGTTCAAAAGTCAACTCACACAGAATATTTTATCTTTCTAAAGGGGGAAAATTGTTGGTTTTTCATGTGATGCCATTTCCTGTTCAGTATTTGAAAATCATGGTTGACTTGCAGTAATGTTTAACTAGATATAAGTTTTAGCTTTGTGTTCTTGAAAAAGAAGAATTGTGAATTCTAATAATTGAAGAAGAATTTTAAGAATTATGTCTCTATAAATGCTTTTAAATGTATGTACTGTATTTGTCACCACTGCTTATTAGCTAGACACATAAGGTTCAAGTTCATTGTGTAATATACAGATTAGAAGGTGTGGAGGATTTTTCATTTAGATACTGTGAATTTGACATGATGGATCTAATAAGCTGTCTTTCATAAAGCTTTAGTAAGTATTAATATCATAAAAATATCATTTAGCAGTGGAAGTGGTAAGGAAGGACAGAAAAGATTATTAATCCATGTAGTATAAATTTTTCCATTTGGTCTACAATAATCTGTTCTTGTAAAGTGGAAAGAAATTAATTACATTTAGTTTATATTTCATTCCAGAATAGAACATACATTTCTCAACTGAAAATAATGAATTGATTTCTGGACATATTTTGCAGCTATAAAAATTGTGAATTTTAAAAAAAAAAGTAATATACCAGAAATATTTCTTTTATGTTATAGTTTATATGCTTATGTTTATATTTAGATAATTTACTTTCAGGATCAGAAATTTAGGAAGATTTTAGGACAATCTTAGGCTTGAATAAAACTCCACAAAAATAAGCCTGAAAATTATCTCTGTTTTCTAACAGCACTCCCCCCTGACCCCCAAAAGAGGATCTAGTGACAAAACAAGAAATTAAACTTATCTTTAATATAATTACAACAAAAAGCTTTACTAACAGAAATTGAAAGACTCGTGAATTTTGACACAACAATCAGCAGGCATTCATTTGGTCTTATAGAAGATACACATAAACTCTCCACAGAATGATAGTTAACTACATTATATTTAATAATAATCATATTTTCCAGAAAAAAAAAAAACAAACTAGTGTAAAATCTCTAAGTAGATGGAGATTTCAGCTGCCAAGATCTTGATATAAACAGCCTGTATGAATCAAGCATGTTCTATCCAGTAGCATGGTTCTGACGACCCCTGAATGTGACCTGCTCCCTGTGGAAAGCAATTTAATGCTCTACTGCACATAGAAGAGTATATATGAATACAAAACCCCCAGATAAATTACTGACAGGTACATCTGAATAGGACTGCTTCATAGCCACTTATCTGTAGCCAGGCAAGCTTGTTTCACCTCAGTTTAAAAGACAGAGACACATGGCAGGCTGCCTCTGCAAGTTCTCATTAGGCAAACAGCCTCCATTGTCCATTAGTGGAAAAGTCTCCCTATTATTTAAGGAAATGTGACAGCAATGGAGGTGAAGTGAAAACTATCTCATGGCAGGAAATTCATCAGCACATTACAAAGCTTTTTACCTTCTACAACTTTCACCAGCCTCTTTCCACTTTTTTATCTGACAGCTCAAATGCCCCAGGGTTGTAGCCATGTGAAAGGTCAAGAACATAACAGCAGGGCTATCAAAAGAGGCTGTTTCAGGGGGAGAAGCTGCCAAACACAAAGAAGTTTATTGAGCACTAGACAATGAGATGAGAGCCCACATCTCAGCAAATTTATATTAGTAGCCACCACTGCTTTTGAAAAAAAACATTAGGAACCTTAAAAAAGATTAATGACTTTTACATACTCTCTGAAACTTAATAAAAATAAGAAATATTAAAATATTTCTTGTAATGTAAATATAAGAAAATTTTGTTTATGTTGGAAATTGTTGTAAATATGTATAACTAATAAGTAGCCTGTCTTTTAAAAAACAACCATGTCAATCACAAACTATTAATTTCAAATATTCATAAAATAATACATGGCATATCAGGCTTGCTTAGTGCATATACAAATGTGTGTTTCACTAAAGACTAAATCACTTCAATATTTTCAATTAAAAATAAATAGAAAATGCATTGTCTTCTTGCTTCCTTTAATAAAGACAAGGTTTGCAATGCTACAAATGTCAAGATGAAAGCCAAGAGTTTTAATTTAATCCTTGAAATTTATGGTTTCAATTTTTCACAATCAGTTGTAGCAATAAGGTGAAGTTGAATTACCTTTCATGATGTCCAGTAGTGCTCTTATCAGGTCAAAGAACAGGTTGGATGTCTGATTAGAAAATCCACATTGCAAATTCCTGCTAGAACAAAGAAGAAAAAGGCAGGACCTTAGCTTCTGATTCTGTTGAAATGTTAATCTTTACATGTATGCGTATTCGGTATGTGCAAGGAATAAAATAATTTTAAAAATGTGAGATAGCTTCTGCATACACATCCATTCAGGTATGATTTTGACAATAGACAAAAGACTATCTGCTGTTAACATCTGGCTATTATTATGATGCACACATCATGTAAATTATATTCTAATGCAAGTCACCCATTGAACATTGTTAGGCTCAGACACCAATGGTTTTAGGTAGATATTAGCTGTACCAACATTTTGCATTCTCCAGATTGTATATTAACATATATGATTCAAGTGAGAATGGTTGTGCTGGATTGACCTCAGCAGGATAAGTGTTTTTGATTTAAATTGAATTTATATGACTATTTTTACATCTAGTCCCCATCCATATAGGTACCAATGAAAAATTATTAGAGACCTGGGATTATTTTTTCTGATTTTCATTTTTAGATTTCAAACATGTAGTCAAAACTGAGTTTAAACTGAGAGGCTTGGATGAAGCATGATGCATTTTCTGTTTTGGACATACTTCTGTGTTGTTCTGTATTGTTATGACTGATACTTAAGGACAGCATCTAAGGAAATATATGCCATCATTCTATCTTTATCTATTCCACATTAAGAACATAATAATAATAGCAAACAACGCTTTTTTTTTTTTTTTAAAATTCGAATTATTGTCTTAAGCTATTTCAGGCAAAATAGCTCATTTTGCAGAGAGAAACTGAATTCATTTATCTCAAAATTAATTAGCATGCATTGATTTCTACTGTATTATCTGCTAAACTGTTTATAGTTTGCTTCCTTAATTTTATATGTATATACCTGAACTTCTATGTGATCTAAATGGAACTTGTGGAAAAGCTAAAAAGAATAAGAAATAATTTGACCAGAGAGACCATTACTGCTAGGGATTGCTGAAATAATGCTTATCAACAAATGAAGTTCTGTAGACTCTACAATCACTGATAACACTATGCAGATTGATTAGGCCTATCTAGCTGTAAAACTCCTTTTTGCAAATGCAGATTGCTTTCAATGCCTTTATCTCTTCTGCAATATCTTAAGAGAACTTTCTTCTTTTGTTTTTATGTGGAACTGATCCTTTTTAAGAAATATATTTGAATAAAATAATTTTGTAATGTATGCTTAGAGGTTCTTAGAAATGTGCTTCAGATATTTCAATATTCTAAAACTAAAACATTCATCATAAAATTTATTTACCTTTGAGTTTGATGAATGTATTTTGACTGTGCACATATTGAGTAGACTAAAATGTGTTTAAAGAAAGGTAGATTATAAATGTATATATTTGTGTTTTTATATATACATGTATATACAGATATTTATATACCCCTTAAAAAGATTATACTTCTCCAAATTTGTCACATAACACACCTTCTCCCATTATATAGACAAGTTCCATTGTACTATGCTAAGAAATATTTTGGGAACATTTACACTAATAAAAGTAGGAAATTTTCCTGCAGAAGTTATTATATACATCTCAGTATCTATGTCTAGCTCTACTTCTATTTTTCTATCTCTCGATATATTTATATATATAAATACATAGGCATGTATGTAACCAATTTCATCAGGATGTGGAAGAAGAGACAGAGTTCTATCCCTCCCATTTTCCTGTCATAATTAACATGGCTCTGTATGGCATACTGTTTCCTCATCTGTCATATATGCACACTTACCCCAGTCATTGCAAGTACTATTACACGCTTTGGAGATGTCTGATGCTAATCTCTTTGGGCCCCACTACTTGTTAATATAGATTAAGCTAATATGTCCTAATCACTCTTTAATGTGACCAATAGAGAATACATAGCATGCAATATCACTGTCAGAGAACTTTATTTACAAAGACTTCATCATTTCCCCTTAAATCTTAGGTCACCAGAAGATGAGAAAACAGCAGACAAGACACCTTTTTCAAAGGTAGTAAGCACAATGGGAAGAATACCAAGCAAGGTTTGTACTTGGAAAGAGAACACAATGAAAAAGAACAGGCAGCAGTGAGGAGAGCTGCCATGGGACATGGTCCCGCCATCGTTCTCAATGTAGGTGCAGAGGAAAAAGAAGCAAACAAACTACTCAAAGAAATCAGTGAGCCTGACGTACTGAACGGTCTTTAGAGGAAAAAGGAAATAGAGCAAAGAGCACTAGCAGAATAAGTAAAGATATTTGCAGGAACCAAAACAGTTTTAAAGAAAGTAAGTCTTGAGAAGTGATATCTAAAGTGGTACAGTGTGAAGAAAAAAGTGTTGTATAATCATTTAAGGTTGCTACAAGAACTACATGTAGAGTAACCAGATCTAACCAGAGATGAATATAAAAGTCATAACATATTAAATAGAAAGGATTCCTCTCTCTAGAATAATTAGAAAAAATTGTATTAATCAAAATCAAGGAAGGGGAGAAGTTCCATTTTGTGTCAAAGATTTCACACACAGAATTTCTTAAAACACTTAACAGCAAGTTGATAAACGATAAAAATACTGAAAACCCCAAAAATGCATAAAATCATGCAAAATATAATCTACTCACATTGGCCATATGAACCCAGAAACAGAATTAGTTAAAGCATTTTAAATGTGCTTATAAATATTTTAATGACAGCCTTTTTTTTCATTATTTGCCAATAACGTCACACTTCATGTTTAGTACTATTATTTAGCTCATTTGTGGCTCAAAGTAGATCAATGAATGTCTTTGAATAGGTGATGCACAGCTTTAGCTGATACTCCATGACAAACATTTTTCTGGGTTGCAGCACATAGAAAAGAGATATGCAACTGTGATCATTGGCTGAAAAATCAACTCCTCAGTTAACTGGTTCAAGAATCAATGCACAACTGATTTATAGCAAGTTTCTCAGCTTCACTATAGACCTTGATAGGGAAAGATTAAATGAATGCTTAGAAACCTGAACTGGAACTTTTCCAATTAAATTCAGTGTGCTTATAACACATACAGTTTAGAGTGAAGAAAACCCTTATTAGAATGAATCCTCAGCAGCAGTGTTAATGCTAAGTTCTCTCCATTCAAGTCTGTGGAAGGAAGGTCCTCAGCTATTCTCATTATCAAGCTTACCTCTAAATAAAAGTAAAAAATTTAGTTACTGCCAAAGGTTGTAACAAAAACTTAACACACTCAACTAGCCTTTAAAAAATAAAATTACATTTTGATATTAGGGATGTAAATCACCCTTCCCCATTAGTGCTGCATGCTGTGAGACAGTTTTTCTTGTCACAAGAAGCCACACCTATACCCAGCCCATTCATCTTCAGCTACTCAGCACAGCAGAGGTATTCAGCCTGCTTCAGCACATACCATAGCCTAGCATTGAACAATTAGGCATGGTGCTTTAAAAAAGATGTCTTTAGAAGACTGGAGGTGCAAAACATAAGCACATTTTAGAGTTTCTATGTATGTCACCAGTTCAGTAAAAATACTCAGTTTGCATATTGTAGGCACTTAGAGAACCATATTACAATAATTACATAAACTATATCCAATATAGTCTTATGGTCTAATACTTAGCAGATGGGTTGGTCTTGAATGGCTGCCAGATGACCACCCAGCTGCTTTCTCACTCCTCTTCCTCAGTAGGACAGAGGGAGAAAATAAGATGGAAAAGCTCATGGGTTAAGGTAAAGACTCATCCATTACCATCATGGGCAAAACAGACTCAACTTGGGGAAAATAATTAGATGTATTGCCAAATGGAAACTATGATGGTGAGAAACAAAGGCAAAACATCTAATACCTTCCTCTCACATTTCCCTTTTTCCCAGGCTTAACTTCACTCCAGCATTCCCAACTCCTCTACCCACACCACACCTCCAAGCAGTGCAGGAGGAAGGGGAATGAGGCATCAGTCCACCACAGATCCTCTCTGCTGCTTCGTCCTCCTCACACTTTTCTTCTGCTCTGGTAAGGGGTCTTCCACAGGCTGCGGTGTCGATATCTGCTCCACCATGGCCGTCTCCCACAGGCTGCCAGGGAATCTCATCTCCAGTGCCTAGGGCACCTCCTCCCCTTCCTCCTTCTCTCAACTTGGTGTTTGCAGGGATGTTTCTCACTCCCCCCTCCCCCCCCCGCCCCTCAACTCTCTGTGTGGCATTTTGCCTTTTCTTAAATGAGGTTTTCCAGAGATGCCACCATCTTGTCCGAGGGGCTCAGCCATGCCCTCCAGGGGGTCAGCTGGAGCCAGCTGGGACTGGCTGTGTCCGGAACAGAGCAGTCCCGGCCTCTCCTCACAGAGGCCCCTGTAGCTCCCCATTGCCAACACCTGGGCATCTGCACACAGGACAACTCATAACAAGGCCTGTTCAGTCATGTAAACCTGCCCTTAAAATATTATCTTTTTTATTTAACCCGTATCACCACATATAGACCTTAAAGAGAGGAAAACTATTCATTGAAGTGGAAATTAAGATCAAATTTAAGAAATTTATGTTATTGTGATGCTTAAAGTAAACGCAATTTTCCATTTCTGTCTAAAGAACTTTATTCTATCAAAATATTTGGACCCTTTGCTTGTGTCCTTGCTGCATAAATAACTTTTTTCTGCTTTTATAATTTCTCTTTGGCTTTACAGAATCACAGAATCACAAGGGTTGGAAGGGACTTCGGGAGATCATCTAGTCCAACCCCCCTGCTAAAGCAGGTTCTCCTAGAGCATGTTACACAGGATTTCGTCCAGGCGGGCTTTGAATAGCTCCAGAGAAGGAGACTCCACAGCCCCCCTGGGCAGCCTGTTCCAGTGCTCTGGCACCCTCAGAGTAAAGAAGTTTTCCCTCATATTCAACTGAAACCTCTTATGTTTCAGTTTGTACCCATATATACGTTTGTACGCATATATATGTGTATATTATATACCAAATTTCCTGTTATTCCTTTACAGCTGATCTTCAGACTTCACATATTTGAGGAACTGAAATAGCAGCATACAGGATATAAGTGGGTAATAATAAGCATTAAATGACCTCAGACATTAGTAACAGGGAAGATGTCTCTCATCTGAGGCTGTCAGAAGCATCGTTTTCAGTTACTTCCAAACTAGGAAAACATTTTCAAACAAAAATGCTGAGGTCATTTTAAAGACAATTCTAGTTTCAAAAGCATCTCTTCCACTTTAAAGTCAAAATTTGACTGAATTTGCACAGAATTCTCCCTCCATATTGCCCACAACTCCATATTCCACCCAGTTTTCCATATTGCCAATCTGGTTTCTATCCTCTTTAGTCAATTTTTCAAGGTTACCTCCAGCATGAATGCAAGGAGAACTAGACTCTTCACATCTTGAAGACGACTCTTCACATCTTGAAGACAACTCTTTCTGATATCTTACATAAATCCTACAATTAATTATCCTTTTCATTATATTCACCCAAAGAAAAAGTAAAATAAAAACCATAATAAATAAAACCCCGGCAAACTTCACCGTCAGTCCTAATAAAGGGAAAACATACCTAAAACTGTAAAACTGTAAAACTGAGAATGTACATCTTCATTTCCTGTTTGAGCACTATGCAGTAGAGAAGCATTTCTAATTTGTATAGCAGTGTCATTGCAAGAAAAGAAAGAAATTTTCTTATTAAAAAAAGAGTAGTCGGTAGTATTTACAATATGCTTTTGTGATTAATACTGAAAGCATGACTAATTAATATATACAATAGAAAATGATTAATGCAAATTTAACATGCAGTTGGGGAATATTATTTAGATCAAAATTAAGACTTGAAGAATAAATCATCATTAAAGTGACAACAAAAAACAAGATATAGTGAGATAATCCTTCAGGTTATAAAAAGTGATTTTAACATGTCTGATTGATAGGATGAATTAAAAAAATAGCATAAGCCCCAGAATTATGTAATTAACTAATTTTTGTTGTGAAACTTTGATCTTATTTGAAGAAGCTTTAGTACAATTTGTAGAATAAACTGAAGTTGACATAATCATAAAATACATAGGTTCTAGCAATTTGTTAGAGGAACTGCAATATTTCATAACTGTCAAATATTTAGCTATATTCATGGCAATAGCATTAATCATAAAGATTCAGTCTGGTACTTTTGCAAATGGATAGTACCTGTTATCACAGGTATTTTCAATTTTCTGCTAACTATTAAAAATTAAAGTCAGGTGTGGGTTTTTTGAAATACATATAACAATATATAAACCAATATGAAATCTAACTTCGGTGAATTTAAGATATTGCAGGAAGTCACACAACCCTCTACTTAACAGAACATTATTTCATACCTAGGAAGAAGATCTTTAGCTTTCCTTTAAAAATAAAAACATAATTTTATAATTGAAAAATATAAATACATTTTTTGAAACAAAAAAAATAACAACCTCAAAATATATTTCTAGAATTGAACAGAAGGAAACGACTGTTTAGTTGGAAAATAATTAGATAATACATTCAGTAAGAAATACTTTTTCTGTGGAAAAAAGCCAATGGGCTGGATTTTTTTTTTCATGGATCTATATGAGGAGGTAACAAGAATATCATGTTGAGTAACTTTGATAGTTTGTTGAAAATTAATCTACATGAGCTAATAATCCATGAATGCATGTCACTGTCAGTGATAGGTGAAAATGCTTGTTATGACACATACTGTATCCATCTGCAAAAAGGAGTTACATCAAAACTGTTTTTAATATCAGATAAATTGCTGCTCCTATTTCAATTTCAAAGATCTGGCTCTTTTGGACAAGCATACTAGAAGCCTGTGACAACAGACCAAACTTAAGCTTTATGATGATGTTATTCAGTGTTTCAGGGACGAAAAACAACAAAAATTTGTGCATATGTATAAGTTAAGAAACATTACTGTGGCCTCCATCATTAATATAAGATATCCCTGTGAGTATCTTGTAAAATCCTGAAAGTGCTAAAAGAAGTGAGAAGGAGGCCTGGAAGTTGTGAAGAAGCATAACTAGATTTCTCATTCATATGAAGTAAATTCTAATTAAAAACATTCAATTTCAAGGTTCAAAAATTAGATGAGGCAACTTCAAGAAATCAAACCAAAAAGCAGCAAATTAGTTAAACTACATAACCTTTACTATCTTCGGCAACTTCTATTGCTGTTACCTTGATGAGGAAGATATTTCATCTTCAGATAAAGTTATATGGTCACCCAGAGCAATGCTTATTGCCACATCACATTGTCACAAGACTACTTTTTGTAGGCTTCCACATCTGAATATAAGATTGGGAAGAATGACTGAAGAATAGCATTTCTCACACAAGAAAGTAAGATATAGGCCACCTTCTCCTGATTACATTGCTTAAATTTGAAAAACAAAGAACAGAACAATGGGATGTTCATTTTTGCTAAAATCATGGTTCAAAGGTAGATCAGCCTAATCAGTCTAAGCCTATGACAAGAAACTTGATACTCTTAAAACGATGAGAGAAATTGCTTCTGGCAGAAGATACCTAAGTGGGTGATTAGCCTAACAATAGCTGGCTATTAGTTGTCTACAGGCACAGTTCTTTCCTTAGGCTTAACTGTAAAATAAAATATCAGTTTCTTTGATGCAATTCTGTAGTAGCCAAATAACTGTTAAAAAAAATACTTTGTCTCAACTACTTCAAATAATACAGATTTATTAAAAATGTCAATCTACAACAATTCCCAATATCTATCAGTGAGAGTTCCCCAATGTTGCACTCATTTTGATGCCCTCACAGGAAGTGGTAATGGATACGTACCCACTCGAAATGTCACGATTATGCAGTGAAATTCTTATTTAATACTACGCACAATGGGGATTAGCTGCTCTCTCCCTAAAGGTTCAAAACCACAGTTTTGATACTACACAAGTAGTGTGATGATTACAAGCGGATCAGCAAGTCAAGGTAATGAAGATCTGCATGCGCACTTGGATGGAAAGGTTTATATGGCACTACAGTTAGTCTGACCGTCTGGACTAAATGCAATCAGTGCCAGAGTGCCACAGGGGCCCGCAGCTCCCTCTGGGCTGGGAGCTGGAAGCAGTGGAGGGACCCCATGAGGGGCAGAAGGGCAGGTTCTGGCAGACAGAGCAGACTCCACTTCCTCAGCCAGGAACAGGGCAGCTGGGCGGTACTGGGGCAGCTCCCAGCTCCATAGGGAGGGCCAGGATCTGGCCTGGTGAGGGGAGCCAGGGTGTGATATAGCTCTGGGATGGCTGGTCAGGGCTGTGGGGATGCAGCCAGGCTGAGGCTGGGCCAAGCCATCAGCCTTCAGGTGGACCATGTGAAATATTTTTTTCTTGCAACCGCAAATAAAACCACATTGACCCTTTGGTGACCCAACAGGGAGAAGTCAACAAAGAAAGAAGCAACAAGGGAAAGTGAAAAAGAAAATGAAAGGGGGTCAGTAACAAAATAAAACAGCCAAGGAAAAGGCAAGGAAGACAGGATAGATCAAGAAAAAACAAAATCTCTGTGGAAGACAAAAGAATGAGCTGTAAAACCTGAGGGCTGGTGGTTGACAGCAAATGTTAAAGCACAAAATAGTTTTGTCTTCTAATATAGCATTTCCAATATGATGAAAGTTCTCAGTGTCTGAAAACCTCCTTTTAGTATGAGTGCTTAGTAGGCACTGAAGTAAGTGGCACAAGCCCACTTACTGGTTTTGAGTCTTCTGTCTGCACTACAAGAAAGCATATGGTGCTCAGCTGGAGTGGATTTTCCAGTTTACTTTCATCTGAAAGGAATTTTGTTTATATACACTTTGTAGTCAAAACCAGTCACAATAAATAAGGAGGAACAGGGGGGCTGTTTCAGAAGTGCATTACTGCTCCAAACTAGAATGCTAATGGAGATTCATCTTCTGTCAAATATAAATGTGGGCAAAACTACTAGAAACATGCTTTTATCAAGATGACTTTTCTCTGCTTTTCTGTTGCAGGTCAGTCCCTAGAGAAGCTATGAACTCTGTTCATCTTCCAACAGCATGCAACTCCCACATTATATTCCAATATTGGCAACACACACTGGCTCAAAGTAAAGGAATTTGGAGAGCACAGGCAAAGCATATTCAAAACCGTTAGACCTTAAAGCAATGTACTGGTTACTGAATTATCAGATACCATAAAAACTAGACCATTTAAGGTCAGAATGAGATAAACACAAAGGGACATAAATTACCTCAGATCCATTAAAGAAAAAATAATTGATCAACCAGATAGGAAAATTGCAAAATCCACACACTAAATGCAGTAACTTTAAAATAAACTGACATCCAAATAGTGAGATATGTATCTCCTACTCCCCACCTTTGCTATTACTCAGTTTAATGTCAGCGGTGTATTATTTATAAAGAAATATGTCATGATGAGCAGCATACATAGTTCTATTGCCAGATACTAAAACAATGAAGAAAAATTACTGCTTTGTGTTTCCCTTTTTTTCTTTCAACTCCCTGTTAACTGATCAAGACTTTTATAAGGATAGTAATTTTTAAAAATGTCAGTTGGTAAAATCAAAATCACAAAGCTCTAAACCTAGTGATGATTGAACTCCAGCCATTTTATTTTTTTGTAGTGATTCAGTGAGGTAAAAAAAAAACAAAACAAACCCTCTCTATGGTTTATATCAATTCAGGAAAATGTGCAGTTAGCTGAATGTGAGACAATTCTCTTTACCTGAAAAAAATTAGGCAGTTACCTAAGGAAGTGGAGACACATTACTCCTTTCCAGTAAATTAAAGTTTCTTACCTCAGCAAAACAAGACCATATACAAATATCTACATTCTTGTAACAAATGAGGAGCAATCTCATAAATAGCAAAGACAGTGTGGGCTTTTTGAGTATGTCATTCCCATACTTCTTTTAGAGAAATTATACCTTGAAAAAACATTCACTGCCTATTTAAATTCTTGAGGTTACTTTACTTCAGTTCCTTTCTGCAAACCTTCTGTTATGTTCCTCTGCACAACATTTAAGTATATTTTGCATTTTGTTCCAAAGGTGGTTACATTTCAGAAGTGGTTTAAACAATAACCAACATTCCATTTTATGTACATTTGTAAAGTATTTTGCAATGAAAGGTGTTTCGAACGTGAAATAATATGCAGGTGACTGTATAAAATGAGTTTTGGAAGGCAAAAGAAATTAAAAGAATGTAAGGTTATTATGTATTTCTCATTCAGAAACAGAACGAAGAACATGTTTTCTATCTCTGTCTCCATTATCTCTTGTGATTTCTAATGACCCCCTCATTTATAAGTTATGAAGTTTAACAAAATCTTAGCATAATTCAAAATTATAATGTTGAGTGAAGACTGATCCACAAGTGTCTTTTGTTACAAT
>BOSO01006836.1:27116-46744 GCA_018403395.1 Gorsachius goisagi | reverse complement strand
GAGGCTGAGGGGAGACCTTATCGCTGCCTACAACTGCCTGCCAGGAGGGGGGAGCCGGGGGGGGGTCAGTCTCTGCTCCCAGGGAACGGGCGATGGGATGAGGGGAAATGGCCTCAAGTTGTGCCAGGGCAGGTTTAGGTTGGACATTGGGAAAAATTCCTTCCCCGCAAGGGCTGTCAGGCCCTGGAAGGGGCTGCCCAGGGAAGGGGTCGAGTCCCCATCCCTGGAGGCGTTCAAAAAACATGTAGACATGGCACTTGGGGACATGGTTTAGTAGGCTTGGTGGTGTTGTGTTGACAGTTGGACTTGATCTCAGTGGTCTTTTCCAACCTTAATGATTCTGTGATTCTACGGAGACTTCTTGGGTTTTCTGGGGCGCAGAGGAGGTGGCTGGGAGGCAGCTCCTGCTCTGAATCCCGCCAGGGCTGGGAAGAGTCCAGCTGAGAAGCCAGCTCCCCCTGTGCTGTCCTTGCAGGACATCCTGGAGTTGGCCTTCTCCATCGTGTATGACGTGGAGGAATACTGCCTCAACTTCATTGCCCCCACCCGCTACGAGGTGAGCTCCAAGGGCCTGCTGGGGAGCCATGCTGTGGCCAGACATCCTTGCCAGGGGACAGGGTTGGGGACAGGAGTTGTGTGTGTCCCCCTTGCTCCACCTGCCTGGGCTTCCCTGGGGTGGGAGCCACAGGGTGGAGAGAGGTGGACTCTCCGGCTGCCCAGGGCTGGTGCCAGACGCCCATGCTCTGCTTCCCCAGTTCTGCCTCTGGATGGATGGGCTGAACGTGCTCCTGGGCAAGGAGATGACAAGCGAGCGAACGCAGACGGACCTCGATGTCCTGCTGTCCATGGAGCTCAAGCTGCGGCTCCTGGACCTGGAGAACATCAGCATCCCTGACACCCCCCCTCCCATCCCAAAGCCTCCCAGCAACTTAAACTTCTGCTATGACTTCCACCATGCAGAGCAGTGAATTCCTCCCTGTGCCCCATCCCTCCCCCCCCCCCACAGTCCCCAAAATCAAACCCCTTCCTCCAGGCTCTGTCCTCCATCTCCTGCCCGAAGGGACGAGCCCAGGCGCTGGCTGGGGGCTTGGGTGTGCACTGCCTGCACCTTGCCCGCCCTGGGGCAAACTGCTCCCCCTTCCCTGCCTGCGTCCTGCCCTCCTGCGAGAGCACAGGACTGAGCCACTGAGCATCAGGCTCCTGCTTGAGGTGGGTGACCCAGCTGCTTTGCCTCCTCGCCATGGGCAGGTGAGATGAAATACTTTCCAGACAGCCGAACTCCTCCACACCGCAGCCAGGCTTTGGCCAGAGAGGGCAAAGGATGCGGGCAGGAATAAAGGTGCAGGCAGCCCTGGGACAGCTGGAGGGGGGCTGCACTACAAAGGTATAAATCCGCACTGCCTGGCTCTCCCCATCAGCCTATGGGATCCTTTCTGGCCAAGAAAGGGGTTAGAAGAAGGATAAAACTCCCTTTCTGCTCAGTGGGGCAAGCAGCTGGTATCTCTGGAGCGCAGTGTGCCTGCCCAGCCAGGCCCGTGCCTCACTGAAACGTTTTTCTGCTGAGCGATGAGTGCTCCTGCTCCTGGAAGGGGGGTGTTTAGGGTACAAGTCCTCTCTCCCAGCGCCATTTCAGCTGGGCAGGGCCTTGCTACCGCTGTGCCTGGTGTGAGGAGGAGACCCCAGTCTGCCCTTGCTGCCTGGCGCTCATGCATGGTGCCTTCCCCCGCCGTGGGCGGGTACTTGCACACTTCAGCTGTGCTGCTGCACTACTGCACCACGACACGCTACCTCCTCCCTGGCCCCCCTGCTCCCACCCTGGTGCCCCACACCTCCTCGTGCCTACAGCTTCTCTGTCGGGTGTAGCCTGTGACTGCAGCTGCAGGTCGCTGGGGCTCTGACTGTGCCTCTGCCTCCCGCGTACTGGGACAATAAACACTTGTGGAGAACTCGGGGCCGTGTCCTTTCCAAAGGTTTGGGGAGAAGGCTGGCTGTGGGCAAGAAAGGGGCCGAAGTGGGCAAGCTGGGGGCTGTGCTGTGGCACAGAGCATGAAGAAGCCTGGAGGATGGCCGGCAGGAAGGTTTAGTTCCCACTGCTGAGTGGAGGAGCAGGCGAGGGGTGAAGTCACCTGCCAGGGAGGTGGCCGTGGAGCTACAGCTAGGGCTGTGTCCGGTGGAGGAAGGCTGAGGAGCACCGCAGATGTTCCTGGTAACGGGTCGGAAAGGCTCAGCTCCTGCGAGTGGGCCTGGAGCTTGGGGAACAGCACCCTGGATATAAAGGAGCTGTTTGCAAGGAAAAAGGAGGCTGGCAAAGGGACTTTCCGTGTGGCTGCTGCCCCGCAGGACCAGGCCCCGCAGTCCCCCACGCCACGAGGCGCCCCCCAGGAGCCAGGGGAGGTGCTGAGGGGGTTGGGAGCGGCTCCCCGGGCTCTGGGTCAGGCTCTCGCTGGCAGCGCAGGACACTGGCCCTGCCGGGGCAGCGTCGCCTCCCCCGAAGAGCCGAGGGAAGGCAACGGGCACAGGCGGGGCAGGGACTGCGGTGCGGGCTGAGAGGGGGCGTGCAGGCACCGGCCCCCCCACATCCCTGGGCCGCACGGCGGGGCCGGGGAAAAGGCCTCGGGGTCCCCTGGGGCTGGGAACCGCAGAACCCGCCCCCCCTCTCGGGGGCAGGGGAGGACTCCGGGGGACGGGGGAGGGCGGGGAACGCCTGAGCCCCCAGGCCACGGCCGGGTCCCGCCCCCTCCCCTCCCAGCCTACGGGAGGCCTGGGCAGCGGCCCCTCCCCTTCCGGCCCCGCCCCTCAGGGTCACTTTCGGTGGGGGCCGGAAGCCGGCGGCGGAGCCGGCGTGCCATGGCGGTGAGTGGCGGGGCTGGGGGCGCGGGGGACGCGGGGGGCGGGCGAGGCCTCTGACCGCCTCTCTTGGCTCCGCAGCCCAAGGGGAAGGCGGGCACCAAGGGCAAGAAGCAGATCTTCGAGGAGAACCGGGAGACTCTGCGCTTCTACCTCCGCATCATCCTCGGGGCCTCGGTGAGTGCGGCCGGGGAGGGCCCCAGCGGGGCGGGGCGGGGCGGGGGGGCCGGGCCGAGCCGAGCCGAGCCGGGCCGAGCAGACAGCCGTGCCGTGCTCTCTCCGCAGGCTGTCTACGCCGTGGTGAACCTGGTGATCTTCTACCCCGCCGCCTCCGCCTGGACGTGGGTGAGCGCCCGTGTCCTTTCCCGGTTGCCGCGGCAGGCACGGCCTGCAGGCCGCTGCTGCTCTGCCCGGGACCCGCGGTGCATGCGGCTGACAGCTCTCTCCTCCTTGCAGCTGGCATTTGGCTTCAGCTCAGTGGTCTACGGTACCAGCTACCGGTCCATGAACTCCATGGCAAAGCCGTCTTTTGCAGATGACGGCAGCCTTGCCGACGGGGGAATTGACCTGAATATGGAGCAGGGGATGGCAGAGTGAGTGTCCACACCTGCACGAGTCCAGGTGAGCAGGACTTGCTGCCTGGGTGTGCACGCAGAGCCGGGGGGGCCCCCTGAAAGAGAAAGCCCGGCCTCAGCTCCCACCTCAGCTTGCCCACCGGCGCAGGCGTGAGGGGAGCTGGAAGCCCGTAGCCATTTTTTCCCAAGAATTTACCTAAACTGTTCTCATTATCTGAATGCTTTGCCCAGCATGCGCTAGTCACCAGCCACCACAGGGGTCTGTCAGCCTGGAACAGTCACCGCCTTTAGGGCTGGGGCACACAGGTAGGAGATCCCAAATGGATCAGCTGGAGCAGCCGACAACTGTCTTCCAGCAAAGAGACAGCACTGACGCTGTGCATGCTTCTGTGGCACACAGAGATTTATATTTTCTTTTTAAACCAGCACTGCAGGTAGCGCTTGACGGAGCAGAAGGGCAATGCGTTGCCAGTTACCCCACTGGAGCTGCAAACTGGCTGTGTCCTACGCGCCACACAACCTGCCCACTGCCTTAGCCAGGTCCTCTCACCTACTCAGCCTTTCCTGCCCCCTTGTGCTTGTGCGTTCCCTCTGTCTGTCTGTCTGCAGACAGCGTCAAGCGTTTGCCTGTCCAGTGTCCTTGGTGGTGCTGTAACTCTTTTCTCTTCAGCTGAGGAGTGCACAACAGTAATTCTTGCAAAGTGCTGTTAAATAAGGAGACAACAGTGTTGAAACAGCAGAAACATCTCCTCTATTTACGAGTTTTCCAACAGCGAGCCTCGCACTAGTTGCAGAAAGCTGCCAGGCAGTCGTGGGCGCGTCGGGCTTTGCTCTCTGTCCTCCCTGCCCTCAGCCTCTGTATGTTGGCCCAGCTTTCGCCGGGGATCTTCAGTGCATGCCCAGTGAGGCGCCTGGGGTACTCGGCCCCTTGCCTCCCATGTCCTTGTCCTACAATTTAAGGTTTACTTCTGTCTTTCACTTGCTGCTGAGCTTCTGAAGAAACCCAGCAGGGCCTTGTTCCTGGCAGAGCCCTCTGCATCACGTCAAGCGTTCTTGTGCTGGAAGGGCCGTGACTTGATTTGTATATTTTTATTAAAAGAAATTTTATTTCTGCAGCCAGCGGATGCCTGGGGATGTTAGCAGCGGCAGACCAACTGGTGCAGCACAGAACCTGCTGTCTCTGAGCAGGATGAGCTCTCATTTTATGTAGATTTTAGTGGAGTAGTGCATTACGTACGCGCAGCCAGAGTGACTCCGATGTCCGGTGTAGGAGACTCAGCCAAGGGATGAGGTTGCCAGGATGAGAGGGAGTAATTTCTCGTCTGTGATTTGTGAGCCGGGTGCTTTACACCCTCTTCGTCCCATAGTGACTTCTTTTTCCTGCTGGTCAGCCAAGCATTTTTGTCTTGTTTTACGCTGGTTTGGCGCTCCAGAAGTGTAAAATATTTTGGATACCTTTTTTATGCAATGCAACATGGTTGTAAGGAAAGTAAGGAAACAAGTAAGGAAAATAAAGAAGTTTGGTGTCGTCTGGGGTATCCTTGCTGTGAGAGGTGCTCTCGGGAGACGCGTAAGGCACCAAAGCAGAGCGGGTGCCCCAGTAACTGCCCCATGCACATGTGTGACGGAGCTGTCGGGGGAATGACGGAGAGGTGTGGGTACAGGGATCCTGTCGCCCGCTGTGGAAAGGTGATGAGTACAGTTGTAGCACCGCTGCAGCCCTGGTTGCAGGTGTAGTACTTCCCTTGGTACTGGGGCTCCGAGGCTTTTCTGCCTTAGCAGTACTCAACTGGGGTGAGTTTTATTGACACATTAAAATGAATCGATGCTTGTCCTTACCCTGTGCCTTCGTACCCGAGCCAGCGCAGAGCCCTCAGCCGCGAGAGTGCAAGTCTCATTAGTTTAACCCCGTTGGTACGTCAACACAAAGTGCTAACGAATGCTCCTCCTGCTGACAGCGTCCGTTTGTCAGGTGAAGCACTCTGAGGTACCACTTTGGGGATCAGGGAACTACTCTGGGCTAGCAGTTCCTTTCAGAAGGCAGTGGGTGTTTCCTGCCTCTTGGCTGAGTGTGCCGCAGCTGATGAGCGAGCGCTCTTTCGGAGCTGCTGCTTGGGAGGCTGCGGATTTGATGGCGTTTCCCTCGTGCTGCCTGTGCCTGGAGCAGACGCTCTGTCTTGCTTTGGGGTTGGGGAAGGCTGATCTTGCTGACCTCTGGGAGAGCTGGGTTCAGTGGGAGCTCTGCTGTTGCCCCTCCGGGGCCTCTGGTGATGCACAAGATTTTTGAACCTCGGTGTTGATGGATTCTGTGTTGGCTTGAGTTGACAGTGGTGTCCCAGGCTAAACCAGTTGTTTCTGGACACTTTGTTTTGTGCTGCGCTGCCCAGAATGAGATAAGCTGTTCCATTACCGTTACCTCTGCCTTTTGTTTTCTCCACTCCATTCTTGGATGCGGCTCGAGCGTTTCTTACTCCAGCAGATGATGATTTAATGGGAGGGAAGGAGCTGGCATTTTTCTAATCCATCATGGCACTTCCTGTAGCTTGTGCGGAAAAACCAATACCTGTCTGCCTCTTCTGGGTGTCAGGTCCCCCCGAGGGTGGTGTGCGCAGCTTGTCACTCTGTGTAGCCTGCTCTCAGCTCTGCCTCAGGCTGGTGTGGAAGACCCCGCAGTTGGACAAGCAGGAGGTGGGGGGGGGGGGGGAGCCATCTGTTGCTGTAGCTTGGCTTGCAGGTGATGGTGGGCTTGTCCTTGTGGCACCCCAGTCCTGCAGTGACCCTGAGTGTGTCTGTCAGCCAGTGCAATGGCATGGGGTTGATCCGTGCTTCCCAGCTGTGAGCGGCTCTACTTTATGCTGTGAAGTGTCAAATCAGCAGGAGCTGGCTGCTGTTGCAGGCTGCGGGGGTGGTGGTTTTGCTGCTGATTCCCACCCCCCCAGCATTCCTCAGCTTTCTCAATGTCCCTTTTCAAAGGGAGCCTAGCTCATTAACTCATCAGATTTGTTTGTTTGTTTGTTTGTTTACTGCTCTTGATTCTTCTCGAGTACCTTGTGTGGCAAAGCACAGCTGCAGGAACAGTCCTTTGATCGGGACGGGCGGCATCGCTCCCCGGAGGCTGTGCAGAGGGGCTGTGTTGGCAGAGGAGCTGGTGTCTTTGGCAGGGGATGGAATGGAAGGTTTAACGTTTCGCTTTTCTTCCCCCCAGGCATCTCAAGGATGTGATCCTGCTGACAGCCATGGTCCAAGTGCTGAGCTGCTTCTCGCTCTACGTCTGGTACTTCTGGCTCTTGGTAAGCCCCTGCAGTTTTCCTTGTTGCTCTACGTTGTCCCTGTCTTTCCCTGTTTAAGGACTGAGGACATTATTTATCCATTTCATTTCAGTGTCCTGTTTCAGGACAAACCCATTTTCTGATAGATTTTTTTTTTTCATCTCCCTGTCAAATCTTCTTAAAAATGAGGCTGTATAAGGGAACGAAGTCCTGATCCCTCTGGTTCAACCACACAAAAAAACTAGGCTGGCCTTGGCCTTTCTCTCTGGTCCTGCGAAAGGGCCACAAGAAACATGAGGCAGATCAAAGCCATCTTTGTGCATAGAGCCTTTTTGTGGCTGTGGCAAGGAGCCTGAGCTGCTTCTGGTTTGGTTTTCTCAGGCATTCACCAGCACGGACTGAGGCTGGGAACTTTTGGACACTGTGCCGCTTGGTAGATCAAATGCTGTAGGCTTTGATTTTTCCCCTTAACACACCAGACTCTTTCTACTCCTGCAACATTTGTCATGTGCCTCCAGCTAAAACTGCTTTTGCAGAAGGACAAAAAAAATCTCCAGTTTGTTAAAAAAAAAAAAATCCCACGGTTGCTTTGAGCGTGACCCACAAAGATATAAAAGGCAGCTTTGGGAGCATAGAAAGTTACCTCATTTCAGTCCTTGCTCACACATTCCTTTCTAGCTGGCCTGACAGAGGGCAGCCTAGACCCTGACTATCCCCTGGAGACCATCTGGATCCCCTTTGTTTTTTTAACTCAGAGAAATGTGGGGGTGTGTTCCGAAGGAGGGAGAGGCAGAATGTCTGGGCAGTTGGATTTTTCTGGGTAATTCAGACCCGATGCTGGGATTTCCGTATATGAAGCCCAAGTGCTGTAGACGTATGCAAGTTCCTACACTGTATGAAATCAGGCCGTTTATTTTGGACGTCTGCCACTGCCTTTGATTTCCGTGTGTCCTGTGATACCCCTGATCCAGCCTGTAGAGAAATTCCAGCTCCTTTGGCTTCTTCAGTAGGACCAACCCCCCCTGCCAGAGCTGTCCCCAAAGTGACTGAGTGTGTGCCACGTGTTTCGTAGGCTCCGGGACGCGCTCTCTACCTCCTGTGGGTGAACATCCTGGGGCCCTGGTTTACAGCCGACTCCTCGCCCGCCAGTCAGGAGCCAAATGAGAAGAAGCAACGCCGACAAGAACGCCGCCAGATGAAGCGCTTCTAGCCCTGGCTAGGGAGATAGATTAATGCCGTCTCTCATCTCCATGCTGTTATTTCATCAGGGATGCGACTGAAACCAATCCAAAACCATCACAGTAGCTATGTTGCCCTCTGTCATCGCTCCCATTCCTCTAGAAAGGCTGCAAGAGACTTCCCTTGGTTGGTTCTTAGCACCAGTCGAGGCCTTGCTCCTTGGGATGACAAGGGGGGTGATGCTGGGATGTGTGTAAATACCTTTTTAAAGCAGCACCGTATCGCGTTTGGGGTTGGGGATTGCAACATTGGAGGAAATGGTACATTAAAGAGCAAAGTCTAACTGACCATGCTGGCAGTGTGTTCACATAGGATGCTCGCAGAGGGGAGCCGTTAAAAATGCCAGTGTATTCTTGGAGGCCTGGACCAGAGGGAAGCAGAATCCCCCAAGACAAGGCGTCTCATCCCTTCCCAAGCTTGCTCTGTGCCGCCCTGCGCAATCGGGAGTGTGGGGCAGCAGGGGGTGCTGTGAACTGAGCTTGCAGCCAGACTTGGAACTTTTTGGGTTTGAGCCACAAACTGCCCTGCACTACCTTCGTAGGAGCTCAGCAGGATGAAAGGCTACAGCTAAAAGAAGCCAAAACTAAATCTGTGGGGTGTTTTTTTTCCCTTTCTTTAAATCAACTCTCCCAGGGGTGGCACAGCCAGGGTGCCGTGACTGCTGCAGAGACCATGAGTTAGAGACCAGGAACAGCTCAGGGCAGCTTTTGCTTTTGCCTGCTTTGATTTATTAATGTTGTCCCTGCCCGCTATGTTGCTTGACACACTCTGGTGACCCTTTCCTGCTCCTGACGCACCAGCTCGGAGCCACGCAGCTTTGCCTGCGCGAACAAGACATGGTCAGCATTCACAGCGCTGCCAGCCTGGCTTTTGATGCTATCCACAACCTTTTGCCCACACATCATCACATCATTTTTATTATATGCTTTTTCCTTACACCAAACCCAATCCCCATCTTGAGTCTTCCTGGGCCTCAGAGCCAGGCCGAGTGGCTGTAGTTGGGGTGCAGAGCAACGGTTAATTGTGGGAAAATAGCTGCGGGAGGGCAGGGGGGAAGACAAGAGATTGGTATGGGGGCAATTGAAGTCCTTCCTGCTGCTGGTGGGGGGCATGAAGGAGCAGGAAAAGAATATGTGGGGCAAGCGGTGGGTGCGGGCCAGCCCTTATTCCCTGCCAGGGCTGCCAGGCACAGCCCAGAGCCCCCAGCCTCGTCTGCTGGCCCCAAGTGGGTGTCCCCACGCTGCCGAGAGCACACCCCCCCCGTACCCTAAGGGCATTCCCCCACCCTGGTGCAGCTACTCCAGCACAGCCTCCTGCACCTCTGGGGGACCAGCGCATTGCCCCAGCTCTGCCCTCGCTCCCTCTGAACCTTCTTTTGTGCCTCCCCAAAGCCACATGGTGCCGCACAGCCATCCCCAAAATACACAGGGGATGGGAGGTGGGCATGGTGGTGGGGAAACACATCAACACTAACCAACACCGGCCCTCTCAGCCGTGCTACCCTACACAGCCGTACATGCACAGCGGCTGCCCGGGCGCAGGGGAGTGGCCCAGGCTCTCCCCTCTTCCCCGTGCTCCAGCCCCAATAAATATCCAGTAACCGGCACCAGTTACAGCCCTGGGGCGCCAGTTTGGTGTGGGGTGGGGGCTGCCCCTCAGTCAGGCAGCAGCTGCTCCAGCTCCTCCTCATTCAGGCCGTTGGTAGCGACGATGTGGTCCAGTTGCTTCATGTACCGCTCCAGGTCCTGCATGAAATGGGGGATGCGGGCTTTCTCCAGGACCCCAAATTTCTTCAGGCGATTCACATCTTCATAGGAGACCTGATGGGAAGCAGGGAGATGGGGGTCAGCAATCCAAGGAAGGGGTCTGGTTCCCCTGGCAGGCCACCTGGGTCACCCAACCCCTGCCCAAACACCCTCCTGCCTGCAGGGAGGCACCAGCAGAGCTGCTCAGGGAGGTGTTTGCAAGGATTTGTGGTTTTGGGCATTTTTTTTCTGTCGCTGCAGGGATGGGTGACAGCAGGACTGCTGTGGCCAAGGCAGAGGGCCAGCAGTGCAGCCGGCAGAGCTTACCTGCTGGGTTAAGCTTCCCCCCTTCCAGGGTCTCCCCTTGGAGAAATTGTCCTGTCTTTGCATCCTACCCAGCACAGCCTTCCCTGCTCCACCGAAACCCATACGTGCAGGGAAAGGCAAAGAGCTGGAGGGCTTCCAGCCAAGCACTTGTTTTTCAGGAGAACATGGGATGGTGGGAGCCCATGTGGGCTTTGGGATGGGACAGGGCTCTGGGATCAGTCACTCCCCCCCCTGCCTGGGCTGTTACCTTTCCAAGTGCAGCCAACAGTGGGAAGTCGATGGTCTGCCGATGGCGTAGGATGCGGAGAATCCCATCTAGGTAGACCTGGTCCTTACTGAAACACCCTAAAAGAGTGGGAGAGGCTGGGGAGCAGGAGCCTGGCTCCCACACTGCCCTCCGCTCACCCGAATGTCTGTTGACTGCAAGAACTGGATGGTGCTGGACTGGGCTGACATGAGCGTGCCAGGGCTCAGGTGTTGCTGCTGCAGCAGCCGGGACTGCTGCATCCCAAAGGATGAATGTCCTGAGTGCTGGGGAGCGGTGCTGGGAACCGCAGAGGCAGCCAGGTGCAGCAAGAGTCCCAGGAAGGAGGGGGTGACAAACCTCTCACTGGGATGCTTTTACCCTTCTTCCCAACGGATTATTATTTTTTTAACTGTTAAACCACTGCAGGAAGCTAAATACCTCTCCAGAAATGCTCTCTTCCTCCCCCCGCCCCACTTTGGCTGCTGCCTCCCCAGGAGCTTCTGCAAATCACTGCCACCAGACTGCAACCACCTTATGGGTCTCCCTGGGGCAGGGGGAGGGACCCCATCCATCCCCATCTGACCCTGAGCAGCTGAAGAGCTGATGCACCAAAGCTGCTTGGAAAAGTTCACAGCCATAAAGACAAGTGGAAACCCACAGGAGAGCGGTGCCGGGGGTGGGGAGGGATGCAGGGTGGGGGCTGAGCCACCATTTCAAAGGCTGCCGTGGCAGTGGGGTGATGCTCAACCCACCCAGCAGCAAAACACACCCACCTCTGGTTTTTCTTTTTTAAAAAAAAAAAAGAGTCCCTTACAAAACCCAAAGGCTTTTCCACCCCCGAGCAGTACCTGGCTGCGAGGTGTCAGTCTGGCCCCGCTTCGCCCGCACGCAGTACTCCCACCGGACGCCGGCATCCTGGACGTACTGCTCCAGGTCCTGGAAGAGGGCGGAGAAGGAGAGGCGGCTGGCCCGCTCGATGGTGTAGTAGAGCAGGGCTGCCCGCCACAGGAAGGGCTGCTTGCGGAAGAGGACACTATGCAGGCTGGCCAAGCCTTCCTCCGTGGGGTTGGCGGGCTTCAGGCTATACTGCTTGCGGCCCTCAGAGCTGTGCCAGGGCTGGCGAGTGTTGTTCACCCCCCGGATGTAGTGGGTGCCTGGGGGGGGGGGGACAGGAGCAAGCACTGTTGGCCACAGTCTCCAAAAAGCTCAACACCCTCCACCCCCCGCCCAAGTCACTGGGATTGGGACTGAAACCCACCACCCATGGAGGTGCTGCTGTGAGACATCTGCCTGCTCTGGTGTCCAGGGCAGGCACATGAGTGCATGGATGGGTGCCCAACACCCCCTCCACCCCATGTGCAGAGAGGGACCCAGCTGTCCTTGGCCCCTTCCAAAACCTGCCCAGGAGCACCCCTCCAGGATGCCTCCTTGCAGGACTGGTGGGTTCCACCACGCCCCGTGGTCCCCGCAGCCCCCAGACCATTACCCCGGTGACAACCAGGGGATGCTCACAGCATCCCCCGCTGACCTATCTCATGGCGCAGCATCCCCTCCAGCCAGTGCTGCCGGGCTCCAGCCAGGTTGATGGCCAGCGTTGGCCGGCTGTCCTCCACCATCATCACCGCCTGGGACAGGAGGTCATCGGTGAGCTGCACCACCACCTGCAGAAGAAGGAGGCAACCGGCGTCAGCGCTGCCCTGGGAGATGCTCAGCCGGGTCTGAGCTCTAAGCGGAGGCAGGGATGGTGGCGGACGCTCAGAAAAAGCCACCGATGCAGCTGCAGCTCTCCAAAGAAACCAAAGGAGGCAGGGAGGGGGTACCTAGAGGACCCCCCCATGGGGAGGTGAAATAATTTCTTTAAAATTTTTACAGCCAGCAAACCTGAGCAGGCACCATGGGGGAGAGTGGGCAGCTCCTGGCTCCAGCATCCCTCTGGCTCCAGCATCTTCCCCCTCTCCCCCAGCTCCTTCCCATGGGCTCCCCACAATTTTATGGCCACATGTGATGGGCATCCTCTGGCAACTGCCCAGACCTGCTCCTGCATCTCTACTAGCATGGGATGGCACAATTCAGTCATCAAATTGACCCCACTCTAAGCAACCAACAGTGCTTGCTTCGTTATGGGTCCAACCTCTGGACACTGCCCCCCCCTCCCCCCAGTAAACATCCCATGAGAGAGCCAAGGCTCTGGCTCCATTTTCATGGATTCTCCTGCGGATTCTCCCTTTTGAGGCTCCAAAACAAGAACAGTGAGGCCAGATCCAAGCCAGCCCACCCTCGCAGCAGGAACCACGCGTGCTGGCCACGACTCACAGTGGGGACGGGCAGTGCATGCGCAGGACTGGAAAATGTCTTTATACAGAAAACAATGTCTATTTTGGGAAACTTGGCTACAGCAAGCGCCAGAGTCAAGGCAACTGCTCTACATTAACACGAGCTAATGTGCCAGCCAAGCAGCATTTTCTGATCATACAGCTTCAGACCTGCTGCGACTCAAAGCTGCAGTGCGGCCAGAGGAGACACACGGTCCTGCTGCATCCCCAGGAGTTCTCGCATCTGAGGTTTGGCAGCAGCAACGCTCGAGACCTTTGGGCACATACCCATTTCACCTCAAAATCCTTCCGTTACATCCATATTAATCCTAAACCCCATCTATTATTTCACAGCTGACGCTTTGCAGGATGAAAATGCGTGCGCGCACACACATGCTATGTGGCAATTCTTTTCTCTTATTTAAAAAAAGGAGAGGAGACTGAACAGGTTTGCTTTAACCCACATTTATTATTGTGCAAAGCTGCTTGTGAAAGCCAAAGGTGTAACGTAACAGAGCAGAGTCTAGCATGGGGCAAGCGAATGGCATAAAATACTTCCAGTTGCCATTGCTTACCTGGATTAACATATACCACAGCACGAAAGAAAATCCACTCCAGCTCCAAGAAAAGACTTGCCAGGTCACTTCTGACTTGTGTGCATCTCCTCGAGCTTTATTTCTGCTCCAGTAAGCAAGTAAAAATAAATAAGGGCTGCAGTTTCGCTGCCCTCTGCCACAGACCTTGGTGACCTGGGACAAAGCGAGGCAGGGAACTGATGTGGATTAAACCCAGTTTTAGGCTCCAGGTTAGTTTCCAGCAAGATCATCACCCTCAGCCACGTGAGCTCTTGGTGGGGAGACTTTTGGCAGCAGCACCGGCTTCTGTTAACAGCCCCACCTGGAGCTACGACAGGCAGGGAAAGTCATGGCTTCACTGCAAGCAGAAATACGGAGGGACAAATGGGCCAGGTTTCCGTATGGTTGTAACCAATTCCTGTCTCTTAGGCCAGTTCGGCACGATGGGAATACAGCCCAGACATCTGGCATGGCAATCCCGACTGCGACTAGCAGAGGCTGAAATCCTGGGATGCAGGAGGGGAAGGGGAGAGCCAGGGGACAGAGTTTAAACCAGAAGAAACGCGAGGCCCATGCTTCATCGTCATAGCACTTCTGCTCCCTCGAAGACACTGCAGCACAGAACGGGTGCCTGGACCCTGTAACGGTACCCAGTCCCCGGGTCTTTGCCACGGCTCCTGCAGGGACCGGCAGACACGATGCACGTGCCAGCTGGGATACAGGGTGCTCAGCTGGCTGGGAGCGCTCCATGAGGCTGGGTCCGCACCTTGCTGCCTTGTCGTGCTTCATTTCCCCTATACGAAAAAAATAAACCCCAAGGAGGTTGGAATTTGGGAAACGAGATGCAGAAAAACTAACTTCTGCCCTAGGATAAATCAGTCTCATTCTTATACCTGCTTTCCCCTGACCTATTAAAAACATACCCTCCCAGAGCTGCTCTTCCTCTTTGCTTTGCTCCATTTGCTGGTTGCTCAGCCTTGGCCACGTTACGCTGGATTCCTCCAGGCGCCATCCCCACCCCATGCCAGCGGGACCTGCTGCATCAGGGCCAGCCCAGCCGGTGGGGTTTTGGGAGGCTGGCGCTTGCTTGGCATCCCCCAAATCATTCAAGTTTCCCTTGTGCAATTTCAAAAGCCCCCTCCGAAAGCACCACTTGCAGCACCCGTGCAAGTGAAATGTGTAAAATAAACCCCGGAGTTCCATTATATTGAGCGCTACACGGGTAAACTCGCAACCTCCAGCTCTCCCTTCCCATCTGCACTGGCACCTTAATTCCCACCCTTGAAGAAACCACTCTTATTCTAACCCAAATATCTGTCCATCACGGGGCCATGGATTTTTCTGCTGCTGTTCTGGCAATGCCACATCCCGCATCCTTCGCTGCATCTCTCCTGCTGTTACCCAGGTTAGCACCCAAGCACCCTCCGAGGGCTGAGCTTCCCTAAAGCAGAGGTATACCCTGCTTTCATAAGCACTGAGCAACATTCGCAAGAGTGCCCTGGCTTTAAGAGAGTTGATTTTTATATTATTTTGGAGGGGCTCTATGCTAGAGGACAAGCCAACGGTCACGAGGCTTGGCATTCCTGTCCCGGGATGGCCAAATAATTGGCTCACACAGTGCGACCTGAGCACCAAATGAGCCCAGCCATGCTGTGGAAAGGCAAGTGCTGTCCCTCAGGCTTCATGCCGGAACAGGAGGCAGCCTGAACAATCCCAAACCAAACTTTTTTCCTTTTTCTTTTCCTCTCTGATATCGCTATGCACAGGGTGAGCAAAGAGAAACGGCAGCAAACAGCTGGAAAACAAGAGGCATCCGAGGATGCTGAGGACGCAATGCTCAGCACTTGAAATCAGGCCTTGCACGAGCCCTTTTTAGGCAAGGCAGCAAGAGCTGAAATGCCGAGTGAAGCATTCCCTGGGATACGGCATCTGGAGAAAGATCCAAGGGGACAGAAAAATTCAGTTTGCTACAAGCTGGGGCACTGCTGGAGGCCGAGCACTGAGGGGAGGGTGCAGCTGCAGTCACCAGTCTGTGTATCCAGGAATGAAGGAAAACTCCAAGCAAGAACACCCCAGAGCCTTTAGAGGAGGAATTCGAGTCTGAGGGAGTACTGCTGATTTCCTCCCCCCCCCCGCCCCACCCCCGCCTCTAACGGGGAAGAAAAGGTAAAGGCAACACAGAGACAGCAACACTCAATTGCACGGAGTGGAAACTCCCTTTCCCTGCATGAGAGCTCAACGGCATCAAATGAAGCGATTGGGGAGCAGACTCAGGACAAAGCAGCATCAGCAAAGATGCTACTTGCAGGGGTTCACGATCAGGTGGGCAAATTAACAGCAGGCAGACACACAAACACCCCCAACTCGGGAAGACATGGGGCTGCTGCTGCCTGGAGGGAAATTCCCCATCCCTGTCCTAGGGATGGAAAGATCCTGGGACAGAGAGCTGGGCAAGAGAGTGAGGGATGGAAATGGACCGGTCCAGGGGTGGGGAAATGGGATCAGACACCACTTGGTAAGGCTGAGAGCACCTGCAGCCATGGGTACAGCTGCAGGTCGCAGTCCCCCTGTGAGAGCCGGCAATACGGACACGCCCAGGGGCCACCACGGGGAGAAGATGATGGGCAAAGCCCCATGATGTCATCCTTGAGATGTCAGTCTGATGACTTTTTCAGAGGCATTGGCTCGGGTTATTTTATTTTTCCCCCTTATTTGACAATGCAGTGATACAGCATTGGTTTTCCTTATTAAACAGAGGTGCCAAGAACCACCCTATGCCAAGCCAGCTGCCAGGGAGCAGTGGGAAGGGACCCTCGGCATCACTGGAGGCCGCAGCTTTGCACGCTGCCATTACGCTGCCCGCAGCATCCTGTCTGCTCAGGACCTCACACACCAAGAAAGTGCCGGCACTGAGCAGCTCCAGGCACCAGCGGTATCCTGGGAGATGCGAGCAAGCGTTATTTAGGTGAATGACATCTCACAACCCCAGGGATCGCCAGGCAGCACTTACCAATGGGGCTGGGGGGTTGCTTTGCTGCGAGCTGGGAGCTCGCCAAAATCCATACAGACACCTCAGAGCTCCAGCAGCGTCACCTCGGTCCTGAGCCAGAAGAAAAGGGAAGGGCTTTCAGGATCTGCAGCTCGCACCCCGACAAAGAAGCTTTTGAAGACTGCGAAGTTAATTATAGCACAAAGACTTACCCTTAAGCACGCTTGCCTGCAGCGCCGGAAAGCGGGATCCTCGCCTTCGCTGATGGCTGGCGGGGACAAAGGGCAGCTGCCTGGCCATGCTGCCTGCAGGCAGCACAGGCAGCCACCACTGCAGCGGGTCAGCACAACCCCACGCACCAGAGTCTCTTCTTTTTTTTTTTTTTTTTCCTCCTTTTTAAGCCAGCCATCACGATGACCACATGACGGGGAAGCAAATGGCACAGCAGAACAGACGGGGCACAGGAGGTGAAAGCCAGGAATTACAGATACAGGTGCAGGGAGGGAGGATGCAGGTCTGACACCAGCCAGTTCCCCGACAGGCTGTTACGTTATCGACGACGCAGAAGTTTCAGCAAGTGTTCGTCCTGTCCAGGGGCGCAAGCTTTGCCAACATCGCTCTACCGAGAGCGGACGAAACCCTTCCCCATCCCAGAGAAACTCAGCAACATTTCTAGTGGGCAGCAAGGAACAAACCAATGCTTTAAAGGTTTTAAAAGCACTTTTTGAAAGTTTCAGATGAAAGAGCCACGTATCTCGCATGCTGACGTGCAAACGTAATTACTGAACCCTGCATTCCCTTGAGCAAAGGGAAAATTACACAGGGCGGGAAGAAAGCCAGTTGTGCACCAACATGTGAGAAGACAGACGGCTTTCTGCCCAGCCAGAGCTCAGTCTGGGTTTGGATCAAGGGCGCAGAGCAAAATACCTGCATTTCATCAATTAATAAAATCAAGAGATAGACCACAACTAGCGAGTCATAAGCGTAGGTCTGTAAGTAAGGCTGGCCCAGCTGCTAGGCTGGGTATTGGGCCTGGCTCTGGGTACTAAAAGACAGCTGAATCACAGGAAGAGATTTGCAGAGATCCTTTGGGTCTCACAGCAAAGGCTTAGGAGGGCCAAAGTGCCAAATCCACATCCCAAGGACGGCAAACCACAGGGGTTGGAGGAGGAACATCCCCTGGCCAGGGGGGAACCCCGGGGTAACCACTCGCTCCTGCTTTTGCCCAGGTGAAATGCGCTGGGTGCCACGCAGTGAGTTGCTACCTCAGGGAAATGCTCATGAATCACCCTGTTAGGAGATGGAGGTGAAAAATCAGAGCTAGGAAAAATAGTCCGGCCAGGAGGCAGCGGTGAGAAAGCCCCTGTGCAGGCCGGCACAGCGTTCTGTCCTGCAGCCAGCAGCCGAAGGCAGCCCTGCGAGCCGAAAAAGCAAAACCAGGTGGAGAAATCCTCCTCACCACGTGAACCCAGAACGGTGGAAGCGTTTCGCTCATGTCTTGCTGGTGGAAAGGGGGAAAAGAACCCCAAAAGCCCCTTAACCAAAGCTGTGGGGCATCCCACGCTGGGCGCTGCTGGGGGCTCAGGGAGACCCGATGAAAAGTTGCTGAACCTCCCCCCCGGCTCCCGCCCACACCACTGCCATCACGCCTTAGCCACACACCCGGGGTTTCAAAGCGCTGTAAGCTGGCACATCCCACAGGACAGTGGGAAATCTCTCCCCTCAACTTTGCTTTTGGATACATGAGGGAAGGCAGCTGTCGGAGTGGGAATCGATGCCTCATGCATGCAGCGAAACGCTCCAGGCATGGCCAGGCAGACAAGCAGCAGCTCCTCTCTCTCTCTCAAGCAGAAAAGGGAGAGGTACGCTGAAGAAAATCAAGGGAAATGGGTGGGGGACCAGCACCCACGTCCTACCGCTGGTGTGCAGCGAATGCAGCCAAGCCAGAGATGAATGGCCACCACGGCTCGGAGTAAAAAACTTTCTTCTTTGTACCCCAAACATTTCTTAATCTGAGTCCTTTTTTATCAGAAAATAAACATTTTACAGCTGTATTTTACAAGTGATAAAGCAGGGACGTGGATTACCTCTCCCACACAGCCTTCCTTCTGCATGTACTTGCGGATCACAGACCAGATCTGGCACTTGCTCAGCAGCCTCCCGCCCGTGGCCACTTCGAAGCTCTCGTAGGTCCCATACTTCTCCAGGACGGCACGAATGATCCTGAGCGCCTGTTGCAGGCAGAAACAAAACATCAGTGCCAACACCCTCCCTGCTGACAGACACCTCTTAAAACCCCCACGTCCAATAATCCCCGATAAACACCTGTGAGAGAGAGAGTTTTGCAATATTTTAAAAAAACCCAAGGAGACTGAGCCAGCTGGAGGTGGCCACTGGGACAGACGGACACTTAATGCAACCAGCATGACCCACGGTATTTTCTTTCTACTTTTTATCACCCTTACAAGCATCTGTTGTGGGAACCAGGCAAAGCAGAAGCAAAATGGCATCCGCCACAGCATGCTGCCTCTGGGAGGTTAAAGCCACGGTTTTTTTACACCTTTTCTGCTTTTGGTTCTCCTTTCAAACTCTAGTGCTTGCATGAAGCGATTGAGCTTTTTGCTCTGGGAGTTTCTTATTGAAATGCTAGATTGCAAGCCCAGCAGGAAAGCTGAGCATCACCAGCATTGCCCTTCGCGGTGGCACTACTTCTTCTTCTTCAGCCAGGGTCTGCATGACCAGCCCACTGCGCGCCAACAGCCTCCTAATAAAAGCAGCGCGTTCCATTTTATGAGCATTAACATTTATGGGGCATCTATAAAAAACGAGCAGTTATTAGCACATTTCCTTCCCAAAAAGTGATTTTGCTTTGGAGATGTTTTCAGACCATGACTTTCTCCAGCCTATTAATATATACACCAAGCCAGATGATGACCACCTTGCACCAATTCTGTAGTTTTTCCAGTAGTTTTATCGCACCTGTAAACCTGGCTGAGCCACTGCCAAGCTTCCCAGCCCAGGACCAAGTGCTGCTCCTGAATGGCGCATCTTCCACCTCCTCCTGCCAAGCAACCCCCCCCGGCTCTTGTGCGGGCTCCAGGCAACGGTTGGGCCCTGCAGAGGAGGTCCCATCCCCACCTTCACAGAATCCCAGCATGGCAGGCGTTGGAAGGGCCCTCTGAAGATCACCCTGCCCAACCCCCCTGCTCAAGCAGGGTCACCCAGAGCAGGGGGCACAGGACATCGTCCAGGCAGGCTTTGAATGTCTCCAGAGAAGCCTGTGCCAGGGCTCGGTCACCCTCAAGGTCAAGAAGTTCTTCCTCCCATTCAACTGGAACCTCTTCTGCTTCAGTTTGTGCCCATTGTACCTTGTTCTGGCGCTGGGCACCACTGAGAAGAGTCTGGCTCCATCCTCATGACACCCACCCTTAAGGTATTTGTATGTGTTGATGAGATCCCCTCTCAGCCTTCTCTTCTCCAGGCTAAACAAGCCCAGCTCCCTC
>BOSO01006836.1:12782-27095 GCA_018403395.1 Gorsachius goisagi | reverse complement strand
TGGGGTCTCAGTGGGGCAGAGCAGAGGGGGAGGAGAACCTCCCTCGCCCTGCTGGCCACACTCCTGTGAACGCACTCCAGGATGCCACTGGGTTTCTTGGCAACAAGGGCACCCTGCTGGCTCATGGTCAGCTTGTTGTCCACCAGGACCCCCAGGTCCCTCTCGGCAGAGCTGCTTTCCAGCAGGTCAGCCCCCAGCCTGTACTGGTGCATGTGGTTTAACCTCCCCAGGGGCACCACTCGACACTTGCCCTTGTTGAACTTCATCAGGTTCCTCTCCACCCAACTCTCCAGCCTGTCCAGGTCCCACTGAGTGGCAGTGCAGCCTTCCAGCAGATCAGCCACTCCCTCCAGCTTCATGTTGTTGGTGAACTTGCTGAGGGTACTCTCTGTCCCCTCATCCAGGTCATTGATGAATAAATTGAACAAGATCAGGCCGAGTACTGAGCCCCGGGGAACCCCACAAGCTACCGGCCTCCAACCAGACCCTGCACCACCGATCAGAATCCTCTGAGCTCTGCCATGCAACCAGTTCCTGATCCACCTCACTGTCCACTCATCCAACCCACGCTTCCTGAGCTTCCCTGTGAGGATGTTATGGGAGACAGAGTCAGAAGCCTTGCTGAAGTCAAGGTAGACAACATGCACTGCTCTCCCCTCATCTACCAGGCCGTCGCAGAAGGTGCTCAGATTGGTCAGGCATGATTCCCCTTACGCCCCTACGGTCACCAGGATCAAGCAACGGGTGCTCTCCACCAGCACCAGCACACAAACCACGCAACGCCCCGGAAGAGGGGCTGCGTGGTCTGCGTTTGGTCCCCCCCCAGCAGAATGTCCTGATTTTCCTTCCCTGAACAGTCTCCTCCGCACAGCTGGTTTTTATTCTCGAGTCACTTATAGAGTCTTTCTAGAGGAAGTTGTGTAGGTATTTTTGTGTTGTCGGGGGGTTTTTTTTGGTTGTGGTGGTTTATTTGTTTGGGTGTTTTGTTCACCCAACGATCAGGATCATTTTTGCGGCACTACAAGGTACCTCCTGCTGACTGCAGCAGAAAAAGGACCATTTCTTCCTCCCACCGCTGCTCAGCCACTTGCTCTCTCCTCCCAGAGGACCTAAAGCACCGAGCCAAGAGAAACCCAGCACAGCTGGTGCCCAGGAGTACAAACGACCGAAGGGCACGCTCCCCGCTGACCTCCAGTGCACATCCCGGCGAGCAAAATTCCAAAGATAACAAGTTTAGTTTTCTGCAAGGCTGCTGAGCATCTCTGGCCAGCCCAAAATCCTGCACCCACCATATGCAGTGGGATAACAAATCCTCCAGCCCCAGCTCCATGCTGCTGGCATTCCCGCAATGAACCAGGGACGTGATCTCCAGGACGATGAGCCTCCACGGGGCTGGAAGAATCAGTCTGTTTTATTTAAATTTTCTATTAAAAATAAAATAAAATCCCCCCCCAAGCACATGCAGAGCAACCAGTGGAGCAGCAAGCTGGAGGCAGGGAGCTTTGCCTGCTCTTCTCCAAGGATGCTGGCTTAGCAAAACGTCTCATCTATTTAAGCTCCGTGATTAACGCAGGTTTTTAAAATAAAAGCAGTTTATAACTAATAGTTAGCTGGCAAGGAAAAAAAAAAAAAAAAAAAAAGAAAAAAAAAAAAAAGAAAGAGTGTCCCAAAATAATGGAGGCTTGAAGGAGGTTACTGCAGGGTACGAGCAAAGGAGCAGCACCGTGAATACCGTCACAGCACGCTGCCGCCAGAGAACTTGGAGGAACCCTGGCAGCAAGACTCAGCACTTAATGTCTCTTGCAAAGGGTTTTAGGACCCAGGACGAGACCATTAACGCTGGTTACAAACCTTAATTGCACTGATTCAAAGTAACGGGCAGAGAAAAACCATCGCAATTATTCATCTTTTACTATATTGCAAGTCAACTGTCCTGAAAGAGAAAGCAATGGGGGCCGAGACAGCTCTGAACAACTCATTTTACTGCATTACTTGGAGAATGAAATGCAAAAAAAGAAAGAAAACACAGACAAGGCAGCGAGGTCTCTAAGCAGTCAGTTCGTCTGCCCTGCAACAGCATCGCTGGCACCAGTTTATCCGGGGCAGGCACTGGCCATGACTAACTGCTTAGAAAGCTGTTTACAAAAAGAGCCCGAATCATCTGGATAATAATTCAGGCAGAGATATCGTTAGCAACACAAGGATAAGCAAACATTCAAAAACAATAAATAAATCAAAGAAGAAGTTGTTATTTGAAGGGACAGACATAAGCTCCCAACTAGGAGGTGTAAAGCAACGCCTCTGACATGCAAGTCTCCATCTGTCCGAAGCCCTTTTTTTCTCTCTGCTTCCCGGGGTGCAGCTAAAAGGGGGCCGCACGGCAGAGAGGATGCTCTTGCCAGAGGCAGGGTGCCCGGCCCAAGGAGCAAGCTGGTTTTGGGGCACGGCCAGGCTCCCGGCTCCGAGCATGGAGCAAAGGGACGGAGCCTGCAGCTCCATTCCTGTCTCACTCTGCCTGCACCTGGACGAGGTGCCTCGGCGGGCAGAGAGCAGAGGAAGCACGCTCCTCTCCTCCTGCCCGTTTCCTCCCCTCTGAGTGGCCGGGCGCTGTTTGCTTGCTGCCATCCACACGCTATTATCCGTGGCAGAGAGCAAGTTGGGAACATTTCAGTAGCGTATGAGCAATGGAAGCAGTTAAGCAAAATAATACAGACTCCTTAAGCGGGGTCTACACCAACTGTTACCGTGACCGACCACATTTGCTGATGTGTTAAGGATGCTGCCACACTGGACAACCTTTAGGCCTTCCAAAAAATAAGCTGGAGTTAACCACCAGGTCTTTCAGGCTAAGGACTGCATCCTGCGCAGTCACCCATGTGTTCCAGCTCCTTGTCTGCTATTTCGAAAGCAACAAGTGCAAAATAAAAAAAATAACAGTAATGCGTGCCTGGAGGAGCACCAGCTCCTGACCACCACCATGCGTCCATGAGCAAGTGGCCGATAGCATCACCCAGCACCAACGGGACCATCACCCACATCACCCCCACAGCACGGATTACCCCTGCAGGTGGACCAGGCAATTAAGAAGAGGTGAAGAAACAGCAGGGCGAGCATGCTGAAGGCAGGGCACACCAGTGCCGAGCAGAGCAAGACCTGGCAGCAGAAGCTGGGACGGAAAGCGGGCCACGGGGTTGCCCACAGACCAGCTCCTGGCTGTGGCGCGGTCCCACCGTACCACGTCCTGGTGGCATCAAGGCGGTGACACCGCCCTCCACGAGGACACCCACTCCTTCGCACCCGCCGGGTCCCCCGGTTCCTCCTCCTCCTCCTCCTCCTCCCAGGCCGAGCATCCCTGTCCCCGAGAGACACCGGCGGGGGGAACCAAAGCCCCAGCGGCTCCGCCTCACCTGAGCGACGAAGCGATCGGAGGCGGCTCCGTACTTGTCCAGCACGGCGGCGGGCACCGGCTCGGCGTACTCGAACTGCGGGTCGTAGGCGAAGCTGGCGCGGAAGAACCGCTCCCGCTCCGCCTCCACGTTGCGGGGACGCAGCGCCACGAGCAGGCAGGGGCTCCGCCGCCCGCCGCCTTCCTCCGCCCCCCGCCCCCGAGCGATGTGGGGCAGGGAGGCTGCGGCGCGCATCCCCCCGCGCCCCCCCGCGCTTTCGCTCCGCCGCATCCCGGCGCCGGTTTCCGACAGGCGCCGGGTTCCCCGCGGGCAACGGGGCGCGGGTGGCGGCGGTGCCGGGGGGGCCGGGCAGGAGCAGAGCAGCGGGCCATGGCGGGCGGGCAGGCGCGGGGCGGCGCTGGCCCCCACCCCGCCGGCCGCCGCCGCCCCCGGGTCCAGCACCATGGCCTCCAGCGCGGCGGCGGCGGCACGTGGGCTGCGCCGCGCCGGCCCCCACGCGGCCGCCCCGAGCACGCGCCGCGCCCCGCCAATAGGCGCCGCGCCCGGCGCACCGGAGCCCATAGGAGAGGAGAGCTTGAGGGCGAGCCCCGCCCCCACCGCCGCGCCCCGCCCCGCCCCGCGTCGAGCCCCTCCTGCCCGCGGCCGCGGCGGGGAGCGGAGGGCCCCAGCGCCTCCCCAGCCCCGGTTGCACCTCCAGCCCCGTTGCACCCCCAGCCCCGGTTGCATCCCCACCCCCGTTGCATCCCCAGCCCCGCTGCATCCTGAGCCCCATTGCATACCCAGCCCTGGCTGCACCCCCAGCCCTGTTGCACCCCCAGCCCTGGCTGCATCAGAACTCCAGTTGTGTCACCAACCCTATTTGCATCTCCAGCCCCGATAGCATTGCTGCCCGGGTTGCAGTAGCATTGCTGCCCTGGTTGCGTCGCCAGGGCCAGGTGCATTGCCATCCCCAGCTGTGTCACTGACCCTGGTTGCATCACCAGTCCCAGTTGCATTTCCAGTCCCAGTTGCATCACCAAATCCAGTTGCATTGCCATCCTGGTTGCTTTGACAGCTGCAGTTGCATGGCCAAGGCAGTTGCATCACCAAGTTGGCTGCATCGCCAGCCCCGGTCGCATCACCAATCCCAGTTGCCCCACCAGCCCCTGTTGCATTGTTATCCCAGTTGCGCTTCCAGCCCTGGTCACATCACCAGCCCTGGTTGTGTTGCCAGCCCCAGTCTCATCATCACCCCAATTGCGTTGCCAGTCCCAGCCACGTCACCAAGCCCAGGTGCATCGCCAACCCTGGTTGCATTGCCGAGCATGTGGCCTTTCCCAAAGCCCTGGCTCCTGGCGTGCAGTGAGTACCTCCGTTTTTGGTTCTGGCTGGCTTTACTAACCAGCTGTGCAAGGATGAGGCAGGCTCAGCGCTCAGAAGCAAAGTGTGTTTATTATTTTGTAAATCTGCGGATTTTGAGTCGATCTGGCCCGGAGAGCCTAGTTCGCTGCTTGCACGCTGGCAGAGGTGCTCCTACAAGCTGTCCCTGCCATGCCACCCCCGTGCCAGCCCCTGCCCACGCTGGTAAGTCAGAGCCTGCACTCATTACGTGAGCTGCTCTGTCCCAGCTGAGCAGAGGCTACGGCACCGTGGGCTTCACAGCCCCTAAAGTGCCTAAACATGGCTTGCTAGCGACGAGGCCTTGTGCGTATGCCGTAATTCACAAGTGTGATGTTAATGAGCTGGCAGTGCGGTTAATTATCCACCCACTAGTGGGAAGTGACAAGCCTCTGAAGTATAATTAATCACCATTCCCGAAAGAAAAAACAATCGGTGTGGAAGTGGGTACCAGCCCATCCACCTGAGCTGCTGGTCTTGCTCCTTTGCCTTCCAAACTCAGCCCAGAGTCCTTTGCTCCCCTGCATGGCAGCTTGTGGTGGCCACCAGCACGGAGGGAAGCCGGCCCTCATTCCGTTCAGTTCTTTTTGGGCTCCTTAAGGACCTTCTGTCCAGGTAGGATCTTCCCCCCCTTCCCTGCCCCTGGGCTGGACCTCACCTGCCCTGGCTCCCCCTGCTCCTGTGGGCTCCCCAGCAGGATTTCGTTGATGGAGCTGAGCGTCAGGTTGCTGAAGACCATGTTAAGGTGGGCGATGCCTCGCAGCTCCTGGACATGCACCTTCTGCTTTTGCTGGTTGTGCCATCGCTTGCACAACTCCAAACTGCGTGTGCTGACGGTGTCATCCCCGTCGCCATAAATCATGCCCACGGGGTCCTCGTAAGGGAAATGCTCGTTGTATATGTACGTCTCCACGGTGGGGTAGCCTGTGCCATAGAGGCAATACGTATCCACCCCAGGAGGGGGTAAGCCCTTCAGCAAGTCCTTCATGTCCTCCCACATGTACCAGCCATCCTCCAAGTTGACGTCAGTGAAGAAGCGTTGGTAGTCCCGGTAGGTGTAATTGTAGGAGGGTGTGGAGATGAAGACGTGGCTCTCAGGCCAGGCCAGGCTCGTTGGGAACATCCAGGGGCTGGTGGTGGTCATGCGCTGCTCTTCACGCAGCTTGATGTTGGACATGAGCGGGATGCCCTGATTGTCACCTGCAGGACACAGGCGGGCTCATCAGAAACAGCACCAAAACGTCCCCTCGCAACTGGTGCCCCTTGGGTGGCTGTGCTGGCATCAGCCCGTCCAGCAGGGACTCACAGCTGGGGTATGGCTCCACCTTGGATCTTCCCCTGCTTACCCCTACCCTGCCCATGGCCACACATCCTCTCCTCACCCCTCTGGCTGCAGATACTCAGAGCGACCTTCCAAACCCTTCTCTCCACCATAACTTCTCTAGCTCCTAGGAGGGGCTGAGTGGAGACAAGCATGGACCTGTGATGGCCCTGACCAACCCTGTCCTGGACTGTCCTTGCAACCCCAGCACCTCCACGCCTGCCTGCAGGGACAGGAGTGAGCTGAGCCCAATGAGGGTGCTGATAACGGGAGGCTAACCCGCATGCATCCTGCAAGCCTTGGCATTTTTGGTATGTCTGGAGGCCTAAAACGTGGCAATGATCTCAGGTTACCTTAAAAATGTCTCTGACCCTTGCAGCAACAGAGAAAAATATGAGGGCATGACTTAAGGGTGATGCAAGGGGCCAGATGTTAAAATCTTCAAGCACATGATTTTAACTCCATGCATTTTTGGAGGCTCAGCTTGTGACTTGTAGATATTCTGGGCTGTCAGCATTAGGCAAGTGATTGTGGCTTTCTGGGCTGAAAAGGGTCTAAAGAGGAACTGGGCAAAGGGAGATTAAAGCCTGAAGACAGCAAAGCTTTTGGGGGATGGGCTGTGAGATGTGGGGAGATCCAAGCAAGCCCTCCTGCTGCAGGAGGGCTGTATGGGTTGGAGTGAAGGTCCAGCAGCTGCATGGATGGAGGCAGTACAGACCCCTGGGGAGGAAGTGAGAAGGCGGCGAGCATGCCCCAAACTCCTTCTCTGGCCCCAGGGTTTTTTCCCAGGATGGGTGTTTTGGCTTTCAAGGAGCACCCTAGCTCAGGAGTTGCCCCTGGGCATGGTGCAGGGCGTGCTGCAGGTCTGTCTGGTGAGGTACGGAAGAAGAGGGATGGCCAAGCTGCGGGTGGACCCTTCTGACAGCAGTTTTCCATACACACAAACCCACCACCCCCAATGATGGAAACCAGAGCAAGTTCCAGGGCATGCCCTGGGTCACGCTCCTGCTGGCGTGGCTGTGGCAGGAACCTCCGTGGTGCTTTCTGCACCATAGGCTGCAGAGGCATCAGCACCAGAGCACGAGTGCTGCTTCCACAGACCCCCTTGGCCATCTGTCCCCCACCTCTTCCACCACAACGTCCTTTCCCTGCCCACCCCCCCCCCCCCCTTCCATTTCTGAAAGGGGAAAAGACAGCAAAGAGGTGGCTGCACGCAAGGAGTCACCCACCAGATGCCAGGACACGCAGGGGCTTGACGGCCCCTCCCCAGGGGGCACCCAAGGAGATGAAACCCCCAATGTACTGATCCTTCCAGGCTTGCGTCTGCTGTAGCAAGAAGTAGAGGATGTTCAGGTTGCCCATGCTGTGTGCGATGAGGAAGACACGTTGCTGGTACTCATCGTGCATCTCCTCGATCAGTGTCTTCAGCTTCTGGAAGTATTCAGGCTGCTCCTCTGTGGACAAGAGGGTCACCAGCTCTTGGCCACATCACTCATGGCCACAGGTCTCCGGGGGGCTGACCCTAGGAGCCCCTGACCAGAGAGAGGTGTGGGCACAGAGGCCACAAGTGCCACCATGCACTTACATGAGAGCACTGTCAACAGCCAAGTGCCCACCGCGGGCAGCCCCGTCTGGGGGTTTCTCCACAGCAGCCAGCTCGGTGAGAGCCGTTCTGCTTCCCTCCCTGCACATGGGTGGCCTGGCCACAAACCCCATACTTACGGGGCCCGACCCTCCAGTCATAGGGGGCTGCCCGAACTGTCTGGTCCCTCACGTAGCCGTTGTTCACCAGGTTTTGCACCAGGGTGTGCAGGTAACCTACAGGCAGAGAAAACAGGTCTGTGGTCCTCTCCCATCAATCTTTTTCCAGCCTGGTCCTGGTCATGGCCATGATGTCCTCTGGTAAGCCCTGTTGCTTGCTGGCTCAGCCAGAGGTAGTGGCTCTATGTGTCCCATGTGTGCTGGGGTCAAGGATGGGGTGGTCCCTGCCAGCACTCTCCAGCATGTCCCCAAGGCCAACGTCCCTCACGCCCAGGTGACCTGGGCTCTCTGTAGAACCAGTCCCTCCTGGAGACATGGAAACCCCTCTCCACTTGCAGGGAGCACGTGGGACACCCAGACACCCCACGACTCTCCTCCTCTCACCTGCCAGCTTGCTCTGATCCAGGTATTCCACGGAATAGGTCTTGCCAAAGCCAGGCACGCGGATGTGCACCCCCGGGGCATTGGACATTTTCCGAGAGGTTCGGTTGTACACCACCCTGCAGGAGCAGGACTGAAAGTAGCAGAAAGAACCACATCCCCAAGGGATGGGGTGAGGATCATGGGCTGGCAGCTTGGACCTGGGTGGCTGTTTCCAAGTCTTGTGTGGATGGGGAGGTGGGCTGGTGCCAAGCCAGCACCCATGCAATTGCCCAGTGTGTCAGGGCAGGGGGCTCCAATGGAGCAGGCAGCGGTGGCCCCCTCACCCTGTGGCCCCGGGGAAGGGTGGCAGTATCTCCAGCAGGTGCTGAGGGGGGTCTGGCTGGCATGAGCACATGACAGGGACACAGGAAAGGGATGGGCACTCAGAGCAGGAGCTGTGCTCCCAAATGGTCCTATGGTGCTCTCAAGGTTTCCCATGTGTGGTTGTGGTCGGGGCGGGAGGAGAGTGGAGGGAGATCCCTGATGTAGGCCATTTTCCCGGGGAGCTCCCACGGTGGGAGCAAGCCATACCTGGTGTTATCGATCCAGCAGTCAACTCCCACTGGCAGGAAGGTGTTGAGGTTGAGCCAGATAGTGAAATAGTCCTCTGTTTTGCGGTAGCACATCCAGTTCACCACGTCCGGCTTGTCCAGCTTTGCTTCCAGCTGGTTCCCGAGACAGCCGGGCACTGGTGGCACCACAGAGGGAGAGCAGAGCCAGCTACAGACCCCGTCCCACCGGCCCTGGGGGCCTGCCCACCCCGGCGCTTCCTCTGGACCCCCAAGCAGGGCTCCCCTGGGGCTGCCCGGACCCTGGGGACACTTGGGGACCCACTGGAGTGGCATGCCCAGAGAACAGCGTGCTCCACGCAGGAGCGAGGGTGCTCGGAGCCGAGATGTGGGGTGAGCGTGGAAGTGGCACTAAAAACGTATCCTCAGGGACCCCCTGAGCTGCCTTTCCCACGGGGTGACACCCCAAGCTGCCATCCTCAGCCCAAACCTGCCAATCCCTATCAGCACGAAATATCCCAGGTTATTGCCCCCTGCCTGGCTGGGTTTCCATCCCCCTCTCCTCGCTGCAGCCCGGGGGAAGGAGTCGGTGCTGCTCGGGCCTCCCAGCCCTACTGCATCCCCTGGCAGCTTGGGGATGCACAAAGTCCCCAGGGATGTGAAAGACATCCCGGTGCTGGCACCCCAGGACCACACACTGTTTTGCTGAATTTTAAAGCCTCCAGACAGGCCGAGCCAGCTCTCTGAAAGGGTTTAGTGCCGAGCGGAACCATATCCTGCGGGAATTCAGCGCAAATAGCGCTCATGGTGAACACAGTGCGGTTGTAAGCAAGTTTACGGTCTGACACACGCAACCTGGGCTCCCTTGATGGAGGGTGACCATCACCTGGGCACCTGGTCTGCCTCTGGGATTCCTGGCAGGTATGGGACACCCACCCCGGTGCCACCCCGGTATGTGTGCCTGTGCCGTGGGCACATACCGTGGCGAGCATTCCCAGCCGAGTGATGGCTCCTGGTGCCAGTGCTGACCCCGAGGGTGAGGAGAAGAGGAGAAGGGGCTTCAGGGGACAGTGGCTGTGGGATGGGAGCACAGCATGGCAAATCCCATGGCCCCCGTGGGTCCTGGACTGGCCCCCAGTGCACAGCTGGGGACAGCATGGCCCTTCGGTGCCACTGCAGGCGCTGTCTGCTATGTGTCCCATGTAAGGCACTTCCCTCAAGGACACCATGGGCTGCTTTGCGGCCTGAAGTCCCTATTGGTGCCTGCCCTGCGCTGGTCTGGCACCCGGACCCAGGCTGTGCTGCGGCGCTGGGACCCCACGAGCATGGTGGGGTGGGAGCCATGGCCCCTGGTTAGGGGGCTGATGGATGAAGGCAAGGGGCATCTTTGACCTGAGAAGGATGTCCCCCATTTTCCCTGGTCCTCACCAGCCTCACCAGGGGTCCATGGGTGCAGGTGTTTTGGGGAGCCGCAGTGCTGTCCCTGTCACCCAACCCCACCCACCACAGCACCAGCTCCCGCAGCGTGGAAGGGCCATGGCTGCAGCCTCCGAAAGCCTCATCCCATGCAAGAGGTGAAGGGGATGCCACCACCGTGGCATCTCCCCAGGGATGCAAGGAAGGTCTAAATCTGCCTTCAGAGTACCTGGTTGGGGATCAGCCAGTGGACCCTGGCATAGGAGAGCCCAGGCGGGGAGCGGGCAGAGAGGACCAGCGAGAGGAGCAGGACCACGAGCTGCTCTGATGGTTCCCGAGGGTGCACAGCCAGCACTCCCGCCCCCGGCACGCAGCCCTGAGCTCTGTCTCCCCTTCCAGAGGACATTAGGTAATTATTAAGGGAGCTCCTGTGGGGGCAGAGGGGTTATCGGCGGTCCCAAGGGCACTGGGGGTTTCCTGAACGCCCGGCCCAGGGGGATGGGCTCCGTGCGGATGCTGAGCAGCACATGGGGCAGCCAGACCCAGCTGGGCATGGGACGGGGGCTGAGGCTGGTACCGGGGGCACGGGGAGATGCTCTGACTGTCAGAAGCCATCCTGAAGAAGAGGGACCTGGTGATCACCACCTGGGTCTCCTGGCCACCAGCACGGTCAAGCAGAACCTGCCCCAGGGCACTGAGGCTCCAGACCCCATCCCCTGCTCTCTGATGCCTCTGGGAAGGGAGTTTGTGGGGGTCAGCCCTCGGCATTGCAGCAGGGATGTTCTGCTTTTTCTCTTCTCTTTTTAAAGGGGAAACTCAGCTTGATTCAAGAAAAAGGAGAAAAAAAAAAACAACAATTCTGCTCAGCAGAGCTTTCACGGCAAAGCCCTAGCTTGAGCCCCAATGGCAGAGGGGCAAAGGAAGGCAGAGCCGTGCAGGACAGAGGTACCAGTGGGTGGCTGATGCCTCCCCTCCCCGGGATGATGCCCCAACCTCTCCTTTCACCTCCCTGAGCACCCCTGCTCGCTCTCCTCTCCGCCGTCCTGGGTAGGATGCGAGATGGACGCCCTTCTGCAGCCACAGAGGGTGACTTAACCATCACAGGGAGCGGCAGAGGATGTGGGATGGGGTGGGCTTTGGGGGCGCAGGGGGTGGTGGATGCTGGCTCACCGCACCGGCGACAGCAGTCCTGGGAAGCGAGGCGTGTGCTGCAGCCCCCGTCCCTCTGCCAGCAGAGCCCCACCCCGGACCGAGCAAGCCCTAAAAACACCCTCTGGGCCAGCTGTGAGATTTTAGAGCCCCATTGCTTTCTGGGGTGCCCAGCCATGCATCCCCAGCGTGGCAGGTGGGAGGGGACCTGGGAGCCATGTGTCACCCTCCCTTGGTGGCTCCAGCTCCTCAGCAAAGGGCCACCGCAGCCAAGAGCTGCCAAGGTGCTGGCAGCGCAGCACCCCAACCTGGCTGCCAGGGGGCTGCGCAGCACTGGGGTGCCCACCCGTACCCCGCATGGTGCCCGTGCTGGCCTGACCTTACCCAGTACGACGGGCGGTGTGCTGTTGGTCGGGGGAGCTTCTGGGGTGCTGGTGGGTGGAAAGAGGACGTTGAAGAGCCAGAACTGGGATGTGGGCTGCAGGAGCAGCGCCAGCGTCAGCAACGCAACCCTGGTGCCGCTGCTCCCCATGGCAAGCTCGGCTGGGATCCTCTGGACGTCTCCAAGCAAAACAGCCTTTTATATTTTTTACACAGGTCCAGCCAAGAGGCACCCGGGCTGCAGGGGAGGGGAGAGCTGCAAGGGGCTGGCCGTGGTGGGGAGGAGGGGCGGGGAGGGCCAGAGGACTGGCCTTGTGGACATGCCATGCCCTGCCAAGGCAGCCCAGCGGTGCCCAGGGGCTCTCTGCACCCCAAGAGCCCAGCTTGGGGGTGCCGGTGGAGTGGGCATGTGATCTTAGCAGCTTCCTGGTGCCTGGGCGTCCCTCAGCTGCGTGCTGGGGTTGTGGCTGCCACGCGTTTCCCCATGCACCATGCTCCTGGGGTGACCCTACGGGGCCACTTGGGGCTGCCCCCTCCCTGCCCGCTCCCCACCTGGGTGAAGGCAGCACCGCTCTGCTCCTCCTGCCCTGGCAAGGCGGGGCTGGTGCTGCCAACATGACCCAGGTGGACCCCAAACCTCTGGGGGACATTGGGGCTGGGACAGGCAAGGACACACCTGGGCAGCCTGTGGTGCCGCATGGCAGCAGCAGGTCCCCCAGTGCCACCCCAGGCACTGCCCCTGCCCCATGCCCCCCTGCCCAGGTGGTCCCATGCAGTATCTGCTTGACAGGCACTCGGTCCTGGGGGATGCAGCTGCTGGCCGCTGCGAGCTCTGGGTCCCCAGGGGTGCCCCCTTGGTGCCAACCCCAGCCTGGGGGGAGCCCCTGCAGCCCCCAGCCTGCATGGGCAGGGCTCCAGGTGGCCCTGCCTGCACCAGGGACTGGAGGGGCCCAGGGCAGAAAGAGCCAGGGGGCCGGGGGGCAATCCCAGGTGCCACTTCCCTAGGTCCCCCTCCGGCCATCCAGCCCTGACCCAGTGCTTGGTCCCCTGGGGGCACTAATAGGGAGCTGCTGGGAGGTCCCCAGGGACCCTAGGGCACAGTCCAGCCCCAGGAGGAGGCAGAAGAGGGTGACATCTCAGCTTCGGGTGGGGTTTTTCAGTTGTTTTTCCAATGCACGGCTGCAGTGCCTGTTCTGAAGGCGTGCCTGTGCTGCGTTTCGGAAGGAGCGGGTTACAGGTTTGGGTGAGGATGCAAAAATGGGCTCCACATGCCCACACAGCCCTCGCCTGCTCCCTTGGGAAGCTCCATCCCCCTGACACAGCCAGTCTCCTGGTGTGCCCAAGCCTCGCTCTGCCCAAGGAAAGCCTTACTAACCCAGCAGGCAAGGGCTGAACAAGCCGACCGTGGAGACGAAGAGGTCGGATCCAGGGTGTCAAGGCTCCCCACCCCACCTCAGGGCTCAGCGTCACCCTTGGGCTGAGCTTGATTGCACCGGAGGAGCACACGGGGCTCAGGGGAAGAAGGATGTGGGGATGCATCTCCACCATGCTCTCCTTGGTGGACAGAAACCCAGGGACACCCCAGGAGCATGAACAGGAGCGATAAGAAATCTCTACTCGCCTTTGCCTCTGTCAGGGTGTCCACCCTGCAGCCCCTCACTGGGCAGCCCTGCACTTGGGCTACCTACCCCAGGGCTTATTATGGCATAATTTAACTTTTCTCCTCAAAATCGCTGCTCTTGGCTTTCAGCCTGGTGCGTTGAGCCCAGTGGTGCTGCTTGCATGGGGTCGGGGCTGGGGGCACAGGAGATGCTCTCCCTGCTCCCGTCTCCCTCAAGGCATCCCTGCCTCTGCCCAGGGAGTGGCTGCAGGATGGAGGAAATAAGGGGGAGTCTTATTTTTGAAATGCATTAGCAGAAACTTAGCGGGACGGCATGGCCGTGTGTCCAGCTGGACCTTCCCCTACCGCCCCCCCAGACCCAATGCTGCAGCTTAAGGGGAAGAGCTGCTCTGTGTTTGAGAGGCCAGGGGAAAGCATTTGAGGAGAGGTGAACGGTGCTGAGCCATGGTGGTGGAGCAGAACCCAGCTGCTCATGGGCTTGCTCCAGCCTTTCCAGCATGTTCCAGCCTTCCCAGTGTGCTCCGGTGGGGCAGTGGGCTGGTGCGCAGCAGTGCTGAGCAGAAAGGTGCTGTGGGGGGGGTTGAAGCTCACCTGGAGTGTGGCCGTTTGATCCTCTGGGTGGAAATCCTTCCTGCCCAGCACCTTCTCTGGAGCTGAGCGCTGGGGCAGAAAGCTGCTGCCTCCCATCTCCTCTTGCTCTGCGAGGAAGGGGGGAAAGGCAGGCAGCCTTTCCAGGGAGGTTTTCCTTCCAGCTCGGCCAGGGTGGGAATAAAGAGGCACAGCAAGAGTGGGTTGGCTTCGAGACAGTCCTGCTACCTAAGGGAAGATGTCGTCTTCCTCCCAGTCGTATTGGGTCTGCATGGGGCTGGAGGGCACTGGTGGGTGGGCTGGGTTGGCAGGGCAGGTTCTCTGTGGAGCGGAGGGGCCCCTTCCCGCAGAGGCGGATGA
>BOSO01006836.1:0-12531 GCA_018403395.1 Gorsachius goisagi | reverse complement strand
AAGCGGGGTCCTCACTGCCTGTCCTGAACCTCCTGGAGGTCCTCAAATGTGAGCCTGGATAGCTCAGTTGGGAGAGCATCAGACTTTTAATCTGAGGGTCCAGGGTTCAAGCCCCTGTTCAGGCGAAGGCTTTATCCTTTAGGAGCCCACGAGCAGAAGCATCACCTCATTCTGCCAAGATGGGGATGAAGCTGGGGACTCTCTCTCCTGTGCCCTTCCTCGCTGAAAGGTGTTCAGGTGCCCAAACCCACCTCAGAGGTTGGGTTCTTGCTGGCACCTCCTTTTTTCTGCGTGATGACCTCCACAAAGATGATGAAGGGACAGAGCATCTCTCCTAGGAGGGAAGCCAGGGTCTTCTCAGTGGTGCCTGGTGCCAGGACCAGAAGCAATGGGCACAAACTGGAACCCAGGAGGTTCCCTCTGAACATCAGGAAAACACTTTTTCACTGTGAGGGTGCCCGGGCACGGGCACAGGTTGCCCGGAGAGGTTGTGGAGTCTCCATCTGTGGGGGTATTCAGAAGTCACCTGGACATGATCCTGGGCAACCGGCTCTGGGTGGCCCTTCTGGAGCAGGGGGCTGGGACCAGATGACCCCCAGAGGTCCCTTCCAACCTCAACCATCCTTGTGATCCTGTTGCCCGTCATCAAAACCCACCCCAACCGAAGCGGAGCCTTGCACTGGCTTATGGGAAGACGGTTCATGTGAGAGCTTGAAAAATCAGTTTCTGAGGAATAATGTACTGTGCTTGAGGAACGGCCCTATGTTGAGGTTGAACAATGTCTAGATCCCAAAGGGGTTGTTTTTCATCCAAAATAACTCAACTTTCTGCTACAAGAGTTTCTACCCGAGCGCTGGCAGCCCTCTGCTGCTTTCAGTTCTCCCCCCAGTGGTGAATAAACTGAGACCCCCTGCTCGGGTCGTGTCTTCTTCACCAGCAGAGTGCCAGGAGCGACCTGTGCCATACCTTATGTAGGTAGCTGTAATTCCATTTTTGAAAGCTGCCGTCCAAAGTGAGTTCTGCATGGCTGTCAGGAGAGGGCACCAAGACCAAGCACACAGGCTGTCTCCATGGGCTGAAGGCTCCTGAAGAGCAAAAAACTCGAGCTGCAGCCTCTCCTGGTGCACCCCAGAGATCTCCCACTGCCTCTTGGCACCTCTGAGCCCCCTGGTTCCCAGCCCCACAGTGTGTCAGGGTCACCCCACAGCGTGTCAAGGGTCATCCCACAGCGCTGGGTGGGTTTTCCTCTGCCATGACCGCAGCCCAGGAGGTGTTGCAGCCAAAATCCTGTTCCCCAGGAGCTGTGACCATCCGCAGTGGGGCTTCATCAGCTTGATCTTCATCTTTGGGTGGTGGCTGTGGCAGAGCCTTCCTCCCCTGGAGGGCAGGAGCTCTCTTGGCTCTCTGGAGCTGAGCCTGGGGCAGCAAGCTGCTGCCTCCCACCTCCTCTGGCTCCGCAGGGTGACCGCAGCGTCGTCTTGTCCCATTTTTGCAGAACTGGCGAGGGAAAGGTGGAAAGCTGGGTGATTGCCTCCACACTCTCAAGCTTTGCCTGGAAAATGGAAAAGCTGGAGTGCTTTCCCCAGAGCACGGGGAAGCTGTCACTGCAGCCCCACCAGAGCAGCCCTGCGCGGTGGCCATGGGTTGGGAAATCATTGTAGGCGCAAATCCGAGCGGAACAGGGAGCACATCAGCATCTTTGCAAACCAGCCTCCTTGCAGATGCCTCCCTGGCATCTTCAAACCGGCCTTTTCATGAGCACCAGGCGATTTGCAAAAGCCTTGCTGTGACTCGGATTTGAACCGAGGTTGCTGCGGCCACAACGCAGAGTACTGACCACTATACGATCACAGCATAAGTCCTGCCACATGCTGGGACCACAGGGAGGAGAGAGCCTGCACTGTCCCCTCCCCTGACACGGGGAGCCCTGCACAGCCCTGCCAACAAACTCACGCTATTTTTATTAAGGCGGCTACAAACAGACTTGGATGCTGCTGCTCGGAGCCTCAGCGATTTCAATGGGGCCCTAAATTGTACAAAACACCGGCAGTGCTGGGGAGCCAGCGCTCTCTGGGGAGCTGGCTGCAAAGGACAGCGCTGCCACGGGGGCTTCGTGCAGTGGGGGCATCATGCTATAGTACAGAAAATGTAGAGTTACAATAGATTCAGCCAAGTCTAAGTTATACCAGGGGTGCATAATTATGTAATTTTATAGCACCGTGAGTGCGTGATACAAGAAGTTGGTGGCAATTCAGTTTAAAAAAAAACAAATGGCATGGGGATCTCCACAGGGAGCTGAGCGATGCTGGGCAGGGAGGTCCAGGTAACCCGGGATGTCCCCAGGGCCCCCTATCCACCATCCCCAGGCCCCCACTGCCACCTCTCTGCCCAACCATGGTCCCTGCAGAGAAACCCTTCCCTGGGAGCATCACTCAGGCACCAGAAAGCCCAGGGCAGGCAGCGTGGTTGGGCTGAGCCTCTTGGCTGGGCTCAGCCTTGCAGGGCTCCTCAGTTTGGAGTCTTGTCCTCAAGCTCAAGTCCCCTGGGTTTGTGCTGATACTGAGGTCTGCCTTTCAGCCTTTGGTTTTCTCCCCAAACCACCCCTCCCACTGCTTCTGCAACGCTGCTAATCCTCCCCCCATCCCACTTTTGCCCTCGGTAGCCCAGTTGATGGGGTGGTTGGTCAGTGCTGCCTACCCTTTCCTCCTCTAGGCTTTTTGTTCCTGCCTGGTTTGGAGAGGAAACTTAATTTTCCATCCTTTTAGCCTCTTATGACTGAGTCCATACCGCAGAGGTGTGAACAGGTGGTACGAGATGGCCCCGGGTAGAAATTGGCCAAGAGAGATGCATCCAATGCCAGTCTGATCCCCCTTCTTTTGCTCCCCCTCAGGGCTTTCTACTCCCCTGGGCATGCTGAAACAGCTTCATGTCAGGTGAGGATGGGGAGGGCCAGGACTTTGCTCTCCCAGAGCCATCTTTCCCCTGCCTTTCTCTCCCCTGCTGATGCTCGCAGGCCCCCGAAACACCCCACGTGCCCAAACTTGGACATCAAAACGGTCCTGTGTGCCCTATGTTGGGATACTCGGCCAAGGTGGGGAAGATGGTTGAGGGTCCCGTGTTCTTCATCCCTATGTTAAAACACAACCTTTGTATTCATTAGGGATGGAAGGACATCTCTACATTACTCCCAATTTTATGCCTTTGAGAAGGTGCTTTGGTGACCCCAAAGCTGCTTTTGCTGTTTCTGGCCCTGGCACAGGTTGGGCTCAATGCTGGTGGAGAGGGAAGGACACAGTGGGGGTGAGAGCTTCCTGCTCCATGTCCCGGGCAGCCTGTGGCCCCTGCGTGTACCATCCCACCACCTTCCTCCTCCTCACCCCTCCACACGCCACAGTGGGTGAGTCCTGGTGCCCCCGAGCCCTGCATGGACCCCATGTGCCTGTCGAATCCCTCACCCTGCTCCATCAGCCTCTTGCTGAGTCCCAGAGCCCCTGTGGACATCTCCGCTCAGCTGGGACCACCTAGAGTCACACGTGACCCATGGAAATGTACAGCCATCCCAGCTCCGCACACTGGCTCGGAAGAGGGAGTGCAGCCACCCAGAAGAGAGGTGGAAGGAAGATTTAATAGGAATATAGAAGAGACAGGGATGCAGGGGGCTCCCATCCCTGGGAGGGCTCAGGACCACGTTGACAGACTTCCCCATCATCTTCACATGTCCTCTGTTCTGCCAGAAGTCCAGGTACCTTTCCCTTGGATCCCTGAGAGTCATCTGCTGCCCAACGCTGTGGCGTTAAGGAGGAACACTTTGGGTTTATTGTGCAGGGAGGAAGGTGCAGAAATGCTACATGCTTAGTCCAGGCTGGATATTATGGGATCTGCTTCTCCTGGCATTTCTATACTTTCTGTGGTGGGACACAGACCCTGGCATCCAAAGCAACGATAAAGTCCCATGTGCAGGCAGTCAGCCTGTGGATGGGTCAGGCAATGGATGAGACTTTGGACCAAACTGGCATCGACCCACAGGGCAAAGCACCTCAGCGTCTACTGAGAAAACACTGGAGGAATCATCTTCCCATTGGCTGCCCACAACTTTCTGGTCCCACCTAGAAATCCTGCTGGAGCGGCCAAGAGTTGGCCCTTGGATGGCAGGGTCCCTCATCCCAGGTGCCAACCTCCCAAGCCTGCTGCCCTCCCAACGAGGGTGCCAGTGAGAGACCCCACTTGCCCCGAGTCCTCCTGGTTGTGAAGGGAAGGGCACTGCAAGGGATGGGGAGAGACCATCCACAGCTGGGGAGATTTACCAGAATAGCTGATTCTCTTCGTAATTCCTCCATCGATTCAGCTCCACTCTCTTGCTCCACTCTTCCCAATGCATGCGGTAAGTCTCCAAGGGTTGCAAGGTGTAGTTTGCTTGCATGGACAGTTGGCTGCAACAGCAAGGGAGAAGCCTCTCTCACCTCCTGGCTGAGATCCCCCTGCCTCCCTGCTGCCTTTGGCTTGGGGCTTCCTGGCATCAGGGTCTAAGCCAGGTGATGGGGAAGGGGAGGAGGCCATACCCAGCCCCAGAGCTCAGGAGCTGGAGTCCTTTATGCCTTGGACAGCTGCTGCTGCCCAAGTTTCCCAGGCTGGGGTCAGTGAACACATTCAGTTTGCAGAACCTCTGTGGACCCTCCGGCTTCTTCTTCACCATGGCTCTGTGCAGGAAGGGAGCAGTTTGCTCCTCTTTCCCAATCAGTGACAGTGGTGAGCGTGGTCAAATCTCTGTCAACGTTTCATGAGACCACACAGCCTGCATGGGCACCAGAGGACAATTTTTAGGAGGCTTCTCACCTCCTTTAGCTGCTCCGAATGTTCAGCAGTGAAGATGCCAGTGGCTACAGGATCTGTGCTGCCCTCCAGCACATTCTGCTCCATCCTCAGAAACCCCTAGGAGATGAGCTGCCCCGGGCAGGGACCTGCAGCTGTAGCAGAGGAACCAGGAGGGTCACCCCAGCATGTGATGAGGTAAATGAGGGGAGGGAATGGCTTTTTCAGAGCAGGAGCCATGAGATTAAATCCTCCAGTGGGTCAGAGCACGTCACCAAACCATGAAGACAGCTTGGTTGGAGGAATTGGAGCCCTGCTGGAACCGATCCAGACTCTGACCTGTGGACTGGTTTCCCAGCGTGACGGTGAGGTCCTCTCTTTATTTCTGAAGAGGGGAAGTGCGGTTTGAGGTCTGACACCAGGAGTTTGCTTGTGCTTGCCGTCCCTCTCCACCACCAAGAAGCGCTCCTCAACTCTTGGCAGAAAGCTGAAAATACCCAAGAGGGTGAGCTGGTGTGAGCGTGGGTTGAGGTTGTTCCCCACCTTGTGTTCACAAGTGGCTCAGTGCCAGCCTCTGCAGCAGACAGTGGTTCTGCTGGAGATGTAGGTGCATCAGGATACTTGGTTTCGTGTCAACAGTGGAGGAAGAAAACCTTGAGTTGTAGCACTCATGTGAGCTGTGACACCCACACATGGTCCCTATCTCGAAGGAACAAAGCGAACGATGATGACTTTTGCAATAACCGGAGCCTGGAGGGCCTGTGAGCCTCCTCCTGCGAACTGCGCTGTGGTGGCCACACACCAAAATCTGTGTTCTGGGGGCACACGGTGCAGGAGAAGGAGGAAGCGTTTGAAGGAGAAAAGCAATGCTGGCAATTAGCTCTCCCTGGCAACTCCTCCTGCACCAGACACACACACACCCACCCCAAACACCAGATTTGAAATTGAATCGGAGTCTTCCAGTTGACTAAATCCGAGGTTGAAAACAGTGAGCACAGCCACTGCTCTACCTTGTGGGGGAAGGGTATTCTGAATCTCATTTTTCTTTGAGAAGTGGCATCATTTAGACCAAAATGAGAGAAGGTTCATGGGCATCAAAAAGGAAGGAGAAAAATTTCCTTAGCTGCTGGATTCATTCTTCACACAAACTTCAGCTACCACGATGAATCTGAACAATCCTTCAAAGACAACACCGACACCACGCACAACACTGACACGGCGTACAACTCATTCAAGAAATCCAAGAGCATGGGGTCACCCTCATCCATTTCTCCATGAGGCTCACCTGCCAGGTGACCACCTTCCTTTGCCTTTGCGTCCCTTTCCTTTCTTGGAGCCCTATAGTGGGGATGGAGACTGAGACCGCCTTCCCTGAGAAAGGAGATGTTCAGTAGGAGGTCTCTCTGGAACTATAGGAGGGGAAGACTCTTCAGAAAGCATCTTTGTGGCTATTTAACAAGAATGGCAGGCATATCTGCTCCAGCATCTGATAAAACAACCCAATGCCCTTGATGCCATCATCTCAAAGAGGCCTTCCTCTCCAGATCTTTGGCACAGCCGACAGGTCTTTTAAGTGTCATCTCTGGGCAATTTTTCTCCCCACATTCAAGTGCACAGGATCTGTGGGCGAGGTAGACCACTCCACCCTTGGCAGCCCAAGGAGCAGCTTGCAAGATATACCAGGGCCCAGAGCCCTGGGGGAAAGCGTCTCTCAGCAGTACCAGCTGCATTTGTCTGTGTTGGGCTGCCACGAGGTCTTCTTCTGCTGCAGGTGACTTGAGCTTTGCTGCATGCAGGGAGGCATGAGAGAGGCCGTCTTCCCTCCCAGGGCACCCTGACCTTGGCTTCAACCACCCACTGCTGAGGACTAAAGGAACACCCCCACACAAGCACCTGTACCCACACCCCCACCACCCCTCTCACAACTCAGATGTGACATTACAATCAGTCTCAATTTGCTTATCACCCTCTTCTTCCTCCTTCTCCTCCTCCTCTTCCTCTTCCTCCTCCCTGTCTTCTGTGGCCTTCAGAGGTCCTACAGAGGGACATTCCACAGCTTCTTTCTCAGGGGGAAGCATAAACTTAAACCTGGAAATGAGAAGACACCAGATTGAAGAAAGGGCCACCACATTGCCTTTGCCTCTTCCATTAACAGTACAATCACAGAGAGACTTGAGAAGGTCTTTCAAGGCTTTCCAAAGCACTATGTGCAATATCCTTCAGAGCTCTGTTAGAAAACGGAGTGACACAAGACCTCCATGGCCTGGGAGCACTTGAGAGGTCCCATCAGTCTGCTCCAGGGCTTCCCAGTCTGAAAAAGTTGACTCCCTGAAGACCACCTCTCATCTCCTCCTCCTGTTCATGGACATGGAGAAGAGACTACTCTCCCTTTACTCAAATGGCCAAGGTTGCTCTGAATTCTAACCCTGCCCTGCAGGTCTCTTGCAGACCCTCTCAGGTTCATGTCAGGGTGTCCGTAATGCATAACTGCTATCCCCATGGCCATTAAGGCCACTACTGAGCAACCCCAGCTCAGGACAGAGCTCTGAGGAACCGCACTCAGGCACAGGAGGGGAAATCACTCCTGCCATCCCCCAGGGACTCGGGAGCAGGCGTTTAGGGGCACTTGGGGCTCTCAAGTCTCGCCAAAGACACGGCTGTGTCACACACACAGGACTTGTATGATTACAGTACCCACCCAGGGACACTTTTCCCATACAATCCATGTGCAGGAAATTCTGGGATCTTTCTGTTTTGAAAATGCACTCAGAAGAAAGAGATAAATTGTGGGAAACCTTATGGAAAACGTCGCCTGAGTTCCTCAACCAACGAGAAGTGAACGTACTGTGGTAACACAAAGACACTGCCAGGACCCACATGAAAATCAGGACTTTGTCTGTCTGATACCACCAGACGCCTCCTCCCTGGGGTCTGAAACAGACACGTGAGAGCATTCCAGGGACATTTTTACCTTGTTTATAAAGTCTTTCTTCTGCTCAGAGGAGACACAGCCACTCAGACATCCATTAACAAAGTTTTCTTTGGCTAAAACGAGCCCCTTAGCTTTCCAGGCAGAAGCTGCACAGCTTAGAGTGGAGAAGGAGCAACACCACTGCCATGTGTTGCCCCCCGCAAGCTGCCATCACTCAGGTTCACAACAGGAATATGGGGAACTGACGCTGCTGCGCCTGCTGCCCCAGCATCCCAAACGTGGTCCAAGAAGTTGATTCAAAAGCAGTAAGATCTGCCCATGGCTGTTAACACACAGAGGAACTAAACCTCAGCTTTCTGTGAGGGTTGAAGTAGGATGGGACACGCAATGGGCATGTCCCCATGTCTTGGACTCTTTCCCTAGGTGATGTCTGGTTTTGAATCCATCAAGGCCTCACCATTATAATTTCTAGGACAGAGAGTGGGAACTAGGCTGGGTGAGGTAGAGCCTTGATCTAACTCTAGGTGACTCTTCCTGGATTCTCCTGTCAACTAGGCCATCCTGTAGGAGAACAGGACACTACAGAGTTGGCACTGCTGTAGACCATGACTGCCCCAGCAGTCATGGGGGTCCTGACAGGCCACCAGAAACTAGTTCAGTCCACCTTTGGCAGGTGTCAGAAAGACAAGGTGGAGCACCGGGAAGGGATCAATGTACACTGAGAAGGGCTTCCAGCAGCTTTCCAGTGCCATCCACAGCAAGGAGAAAGTCCTCAAAAAAATCTCATCACGACTTCCCTGTTTCATATGGAAAGAATGCTGATGGCTTTGAAGACAAAGTCTGTGTCCTGTCTTTTAGAGGCTGCCTGAAAGAACGATGTCACGGTGTCGTATACACAACATTGCACTGTTGTAAAAGGTAGTTGCGAACACACGGAGAGCTCCTCATACCTCAGAGGGACCACTGGTACATCAGCTAGAGAAAAGAGGAAAAGAGGAACAGAGTCACCTCTGCAGCAGGACACCGTGGGCTCCAGGAAGACATCAGCAGCTTCAGGCAGGACATTGCTCCAGAGTGCGCAGGGGATGAACGCTGCATGGGAGGGCAGGGGAGATGGGTGCAGATCCCATGACAAAGTCCATGGTGCCTGGCCACAGGCATGTGCCACCCAGTGCACTCCAGTTAGTCTATGCCAGAGTCGAGGAGAAGCAGCAGAAGAGCAAAATGTGAGGGCTGCACATCAGCCTGTAGCACCATTCTGTCCCCCTGCCCCTTATACCCAACGAGTGTCCCCACATGCACCCACCTGGCGTTTCAAGCACATGGATGACGGGGTTACGTGAAAGAGAAGAAGCCCTCCAAGCACAGACCCAAGCCCTTCCCACCCCACAGCATCATTCACATCATGCTGTGGCTGCACAGACCAGACATCATGGCAGATCTGGCCATCCACAAGTCCTTTCACAAGCTCTCGTCCTCATCTTTGGTTCTGGTCTGTCTAGAGGTGGCTTGTGCCCACTTTGCTCTAGAAGTAGCCTCTAAGAGTCAGTGGGGACTCCAGCCTTCGCCCTTATGGGTAGGTGATCAGCGCCATAAAGGCAGAGCGTGAGCTTTATCTCAGTTTCATTAGAAAAAGCAGCTCCAATAATTACAGTCTGAAAGCTGTAGTCCTATCATCACATGAATGTGAATGGTATGGAGCCAAGCGTGAGAGCAATTAAAGAGAACATCCTCCGGCTGAAGGTGTATCATTAAAAAGGGACACCCAAGGAGTCTTTCTGAGAAATTGCTCCTTGGAGGCCTGTTCGGCTTGAACAAGTTGAGGTTGTTCTCAGGTCATCTTTAGGCATTCAGTCATGCCTCAGCAGCAGTTAGCAGATGCCTCAAGGGTGCTGCAAGGGCAAGCAAAGGTTTTAACCCATCTTCTTACCAGGAACATCTTCTTCAGTGTAGCTGAGGTTGCATTCATCTGCAACCACCTTGGATATATGAAACATGGGTCTCCGAACCATCAAAACCTCACTGTTCACAGTGCACACGTGGTCATTGAGAACATTGAACGTCCCGATTCCTAACAGATGGACACCCTGAGAACAGAGGAGGTAAAAAGAAGGGTACAGTTGTAAGTCCACTGGAGAGGAAAGCACTCACCAGGGATTTGTCAGAGTACGGGGATGCTGCCTTGTGCCGTGCCTACCCTGAGCCTACAAAGGCCAAGAGGGGACCCTGAGGAAGCTTTGGAGAGAAAAAGCATATTCTAGGCTTTTTTTGCTCTTTTCTCCTCTGCTCTGCTCAGGAAAGCTCTTGGGAAAAGTAAAGAGCAGAGCCAACATCCCTCCCCTAGGTATAATCAGTAAGATTTCCAAAAACAAGGAGAAACCCTTAAAAAGATCCCAGGGCATGGTCTTCCCCTTCTGGCAGTGTTGATGAGAAGTCCCAGAAAGTGCTTGACAGTTTCTTCTACTTTATCTGGACTCTCGTTTCTCCTGCGGGTGCTAGAGGAGCTGGTCTGTGTCACGTTTCTCAGCAGCAACATCCTGCCAGGTGCCTGTTTCGGCTTTCAAAGTGGGGAAGCGATGGCACTCAATGGCACCGTGTTGGCCGGACAAAGCAAGCTCTCAGGGTTTCACAGGCTGGAAGACCCACCCTAGCCTGTGCCAAGTGCTGTCTAATGCATTCAGACACGCTATCCCAAATCATAAGGATCTCTGGAAGGCAAGCGAAAGATGTGTCACATTCCAGGTCAGCAAGCTCACAACCCTCCAGCATGCTCTTACCCAAGGTTAAACGTATTTCCACCCCAATTAAGAATATGTAAGTGATTAAGAATATGTAAAGGTGCTCCACATGACAGGAGATGTAGGAAATTGGAAATAGATGGCCACACCAGTGAGAGGGGTTTTATATATATATATATATGTATATATATATATATATATGTATGTATGTATAAATAAAGCAAACTCTTTACCAATACTTCTCAAAAAGTGGTACAAAATACAGTATAAAAACACAGCTTCTGATATAAGACTCGGGGTTACAACAGCAGTTTCTAGAATATAAAATCGAAGACCCGCTGCTGCATGAAGCGGTGAGGAAGGGAGGTGCAGTCCAGCTGAGCAGGGCATTGCCCACCAGCTGCCTGCAGAAGGCTCGGGGACCCCCAGGTATCTCCCCTTCAGGGACCAGCATCAGCCCTCTCTGTGCTCATCAGTGTGTCCACCGTGTCTGGGAGCTCAGGGTGGGCAGTCCCCTCTGCAAGGCAGGTGGAACCCCTGGGTGGCAGGGGCTTCGCCCTGGGGAGCGGGTAGCAAGGCAGGGGTGGAGGAAGGTCCTCAGGGAGAGGACCCAGGAATCCTGGCTGCCAAACTGAGCCTGAGCCAGGAAGGGATGATCAGGCAGGGCTCTTCTTGCACTCATCAGCCCTGTCTTGTCTTCCCCAAAAGGCCCCCATGTTTCCCCAGCTACTTTCATAGCTAATGTTGCCTACAACAGCCAATAAAGAACTCCTGCAAGCATCACCACCAGGGGCGAGGTTCTTGAGTGCTGGAAATGCATCTGACCACAGGCTTTCCATCTTTGTCCCTGCTCCCTCTGGGTTAGCTCCTGTAGCAGGAGAGTGAGAAGGAAACATCTCCTCCACGATCTCCACCTCCCTTCTTTGACTTCACCAAAGGACCTCCAGCTCCGTCCTGACGTGGAACATCCCACTGTGACCCCAGACCATGTCACAGAGGGACTGCAAGGGCTTCCCCAACCCTCTGTAGCCTCCCCCAGGTCCTGCCAGGCTTTGCAGGGGAGGCGTGGTGGGTGTTGTGGGGTGCCATCCCCACCTCACTCTCCACTCCCCAAGAAGAATGGGGGGGCATTGAGAGCCATGGAGGGGGGTTGTCCCTAGACCAGGGCTCACATTGTGCACTCCAGATGCATTGTCCAGCTTGTTGGTCCCAACTGGAGAGGCTGTGCCACCACCGCTGGTGTGGGGCTGCGCACATAGCAGTATTCCAGTTCTTGGGATATGGACAAGGCTGATGCACTTGACTGATGCACGCAGCAGCATCCCCAGTCCTGGGACAGCAATGGATGCCTTCATGGGGTTTCTCTTTATGTGAGAGAGCACCAGGAGTGCATGGAGCTCTGCTCGAGGATGGAAGAGGAGCCAACAGGGAGCTTATGGGTCAGGATTAAGGAGAGGACTGGGCTGGGTGTCAGTATAGTGGGTGTCTGCTGTAGGCTGCCTGATCATGAAAAACAAGTTCATGAGGCCTTCTACAGACAGAAGTAGCCTCACATTTCCAGGTCCTGGTCTTCCTGTGGGATTTTAACCATCCTGATATCTGCTGGAGGGGCAACGCAGCAGGGTGTAAGCAACCCAGGAGGTTCCCAGGGAGCATCAGTGACAGCTTCCTGACATAGGTGACAGAGGAGCAGTGCTCTGCTGGACCTCATACGTACAAGCCTGGAAGGGCTCACTGGGAGGTGTGGCTGATGCCTGGGAAGGTTGTGCTGCTATGCAGAGGGAGAGCTGAAAGGAGGATATAAGGAGGTGGGGGTCTCTGCTCCCAGGGAATGGGTGGTGGGATGAGGGGAAACGGCCTCAAGTTCTGCCAGGGCAGGTTTAGGTTGGACATTGGGAAAAATTCCTTCCCCGCAAGGGCTGTCAGGCACTGGAAGGGGCTGCCCAGGGAAGGGGTCGAGTCCCCACCCCTGGGGGGATTTAACAGCCGGGCAGAGGCGGTGCTGAGGGCCAGGGTTTGGGGGTGGGATGGCAGGGGTAGGGGAACGGTTGG
>BOSO01006835.1:195565-208005 GCA_018403395.1 Gorsachius goisagi | reverse complement strand
TGGAAAAGCCCTTTAAGATCATCAAGTCCAACCTTTAACTTAACCCTACCATCCCATCACCCACTTGGACACTCAAATTCAATGGGGGGGGGGGGGGGCAATGCAACCTCGTGCCCTTCCTTGGAGCCCTGCGACGTGCAGCGCTGGGGACCCGCTGGGGATGAAGCAGGGATGGGGGTGCACGTCCCACCTCAGCCACGTCCCCCACTGCGCCACCGCCCTGGGGCTGGCAGGGAACTCCTGTTTGTCCAGCGTGTTTTTAACCAGTGGAAACCGGCAGCACAGGCAGGTAAACACACCTGACCAGGAGATAAGGACCCGGCGCGAGGGTGCGGGTTTGGCCTCCTGGCTCTGCCCCGGGGTTGGCCAAGGGACCAACCCGTGGGTGTGCACCGGGTCTGCTTTGAATCTCCCAGCCCTAATTCTGCACATCAGCCAGACAAGGGCCAGAGCAAGGGACCTCAGCGCCTACGGAGCATCGCTGGAGCAGGAGAGAGGTGGGAACGCCGGCCCCAGAGCAGAGGGACAGCGTGAGTGTACCATGGGGCACCTCCAAAACGCACCCCAGCCCGGCACGTCCCGCCGCGCTTGGACGCTGCAGTGGCACACGGCGTCTCCTGGTCACCCCAAAATCCCCCGCCGGCATGGGATGGGGCACTGCTATTAGGAACAGCCCCACGCGGACCTTCCCGGGTTTGTTGGGACCAGGAAAAACCCGTCGGAGGAGAGGCAGTGGCATGGTCCCCTTGCACCCGGCGCTGCCCCGCCGTTTGATGTGGGGCCCGGCCTCGGCGGCCTCGCCACGCCGGCTCCGTGCTGTCATCCTCAAGTAAATAAAGACCAGCACAATTGCCTGCTTGTTTATTAATTTTTTGCTTCATCAAAGGCTGCTTTAATCATCTCTCTCCCTCCTGCCATCACCACTCGCAGCACGCACAGTGCCAGCGTGCCACGGATTCGGATGGGACAGCGGAGCTGCGGGGATGACCCCGCACCGGTGCCGCTGCTGCACCCTCACCCGGCCCCGCGCCGGCCGCCCGGGCAGCCCAAACCCACCCAACGCTCCCGGGAGGGATGTGCAGGCTGAGGGGTGGCCACCAGCCCCCCACACGTCGCTGCTTCGGGTGGATTTTTTCTGGCCTTCCCCTTGACCCTAATGTTGTAAAAGCAGCACGGCCCTTCCCCAGGGAGGGAGAGTTTTCCCCTCTGGAATTTACAGACCCTGACGCCCTCGCCGTGGGTCCAGGGTTCACCTGGCACATGGCTGCAGAACACTGGCTCTTCAGAGAAGGGCAGGCAGTTTTCCCAACCTTGCCCTGATCCCCCTTTCCTCTCTCCCTCCCTCCCCGATGTTGGATTGTTCCCCACCACATCCCTTGCTGAGGACCTGGCATGCCCTGCATCCCGCGGGTCCCAAAGATGCCCAGCATTTTTTTTCCACCCCCTTGAGCACCTCTACGTGCTGTGCCTGTGGTCCCCAGCTCTTTGCCACCTCCTCGGGGTTCCCTGCAAGCTGGCAGAGGCGCAGCACAGGGTCCACGTGCACAGCATCCTCCCGTGCTCCCCAAGCACGCCGCGATGAGCAGGGCGACATCCTCCAAAAGGGCTTTGGGTGAGGGGCTGGGGGAGAAGGGGACGGGGGTGACTGGTGCGTGTGCTCCCCATTGATGGGCAGAGATGGGGCAGGACCCCACAGGCTGGGGGGGGGTCTCTCCAGGAGCAAAGGGGCTGCCTTTTTCCCAGCACCATGGGGCACTGTCCCCCGAAAACAGGGCACAGCGTTGGCACAGAGGATGAGGGGTCAGGGCTGGCATCTCCCACGCCGCGGGCCATGCCTGTCCCAAGACGTGGCTGAGCTGCACCATGGCTCCAGGCCACGACCTGGCGCCATGCACGGCCCCGCCGGAGCCGGCAGCACCTTGCGGGAAGCAGCTGGTGCCGGGGTTGGCTCCAGCCTCTCCAAAAATCCAGCTGAACGGGATGGGCCTCTCTGCAAACCTGTTGGGCCACATTCAGCCACACCGGAGCCAGCGTCCGCGCACCACCGGCCGCCCGTGTGCCGCGTTCGATGTGTGCAGCCGGCAAAGCCACGGAAAAATCACTGCTGATGACTCTCCCTGCATGTCCCAGGCCCTGGCACGGCTGTGGCACGGAGGGCCCTCACGTGTGCTGCGGAGGGGGGTGTCCCACCCCGCTGTCCCCTCATCGCCCCCGCCGTGGGGACGCCCGGTTGGGACAGCCGTGTGTAACAGATCTCTTCAGCTCAGAGCCAGTCCTGAGCAGTTTTCTCAAATGAGGGCAATTAAAGTAATGGGAAAATGGAAAGTATTCGTCAGGGAGCTGCAGTGGCAGAGGGGGAAGGCGCTGGGGGTGAGTCAGCGATCCAAACCGAAGCCCCAGCGCCAGGTAAACAAGCTGCAAACCAGGAGATGTTAGTCACCGGCTCCGTCTTCACCAGCCCCAGCCTGGGAAGGGCATCAGCAAAACACTCCTGCTGCGGGAAAGGGCTCGGCAGCACCAAACCCCACCGGCGAGAAGAAAGCAGCACCCACTCCCCGTTGCGGTGTGGAGGTCCCACCAGCACCATCCGCCACCTCCGCCCGCGAGGACGTCACTGGGATGGGGACGTGGTACACATGGCCGTGCCTTGTTTTGCAGGCGAAGCTGCGGTGCGGCGCTTTTTCCCGTGGGGCCAGGAGCAGGACGGCCGGGTGCTCCTCCTGGGTGGCCATGGCTCCCTGTGGGACCTTGGGCAAGTCATTTAATCTCTCTGTGCCGCCACCTCGCTGTCATTACGGTGGAGCCAGACAGATGGATGCCCAGGGGAGAGGGCAGGATTCATGGTTTAAAGCCGGCAAGCCCTGGAATCCCCACTGGACCCAGGCTGGGACCGAGTGGCGCCTGCGAGGGCTCCCCGCCTCCTGCCCTGCACCGAGTGGAGTCCCAGCCATGGGGGGCTAGATGCGGCCCCTTGAGGGGTGTCCAGAGCCCCCAGCCCAGCCTGGGGAATTCTGGCAGGGGAGCCACTGGCCAGAGGATGCTTGGATGCCCCTCAAGCCACCTGTGTCTAACAGGAGTGAAACCCACAGGTTAGAAATCTGTATGGGGGTGAAAAACACCCTCATGGATGGAGGGAAAGCCCCCGGGGCTGCCCCAGGTACTATCTCTGTGCTCTGCCCTACCTGTGCCCAATTTTCTCATGGGGAAAAATAAAAGGACCCAAATCATCCACTGGAAGAAATCCACAGTGCTTGACTGCAGCTGATGCAGCCCAGAGAGGAGGATGCAGCTTCCATGGGTCTGGAAAAGACCACGAGGATGGTCCAGTGCAGCTTTGCTTTGCTGGATGCGTGCACGCCTGCGCGCGCACACACACATGGGCACTTGAACCTGTCCCAGAAGCCACATTAAATCATGTCCCACCGAGCAGAGATTTCCTCTTGTCCAGAGACGCCAAATGCCTGCGAGTTCGTACCCTTCTCCTAAAATGGGGCCAATGGTGAATTACGCTCCCCGTCAGGTTATCGGCGACCGGGTCCCATGGCTGCTCCGTGCCGTTGGACCTGGCTGTGCTTTAGCAGGGAAAATCCGGCTCTTTTTGGTTGCCACATGCTGCCCCGTTTGGCCAGGCAGAGCGGATTCCCCTGCAAAGGGAATGGCTGTGGAGGGAACGGCTGGCCTGCCCGCTCCCCTCTCACCGCGAGCCTCAGCATCCCTGCTAAAAATATTGTCCCGTGCAAAACCGGGTCCCTCCAGCTCCCTCCATCATCAGCCCCCTTGGCCACCGCCCCTGAGCTGCCAGCCACAGCCGTCGGATGTCTGCTCTGCTGACTCCGTATAATGCAAGTTTTAGAAATGAAAATGTCACATGGCTGTAAATTAAGCACTTTGGAGAACCCCATTATAAAGCAGCAACACAATTAGCTTTATCAGCCAGCCCAGAGTCATGCCAAAAACCAAAGCCGACTCACTTGACAGGAGCTGCCATCCATGAAACCAAGCTAACGACCTTTAATTATATTTTTAGCTTCTAATTTTTGGCTGACAGTGTCCCCAGTTACCCAGCCAATAATTTGCCCAAGGACCAGCCTACCTGGTCTGTAATTCCCAGGGTCAGCCCTTCTACCCCTTTTAAATATTAGACTCCCGCTGGCCGCCCTCCAGCCCTCTAGAATTTCCCCAGGGGTTTTGGTGTTAAAAATTAACAGCAGAGCTCCTTGGCAGCCTGCAAACCCCTTCCTGCGAGGGTCCTGCCAGAAACGCCTCTCGTCCTGAGAAAATCCAGCACTGTCGGAAGTGGGGACTGGTTAAAAACGCCACGTTATCCGATTAACTGCTCTGGCCAAAGATTGTGCTTTGACTCGTCTCCCTTATCTGCCACCCACGCTTTACACCTCAGCACACAGCCCCGGCGCTGAAGCCACCTCTCCCTGCCCCTTTGCAAGGCATTTGTAGGGTTTTATCCTCGCTTCCGTGCCAGCCCTCGGCCAAGCCAGGGCTTTGCCCGTCTGCCTGTCCTTGCTCTCCAGCTGCCTACTGGGTTTTGGGAGCCGACCTTGGATGCAGCCTGGTTTTCAGCAATGCTCCCCCCTCCTGATCTCTGCCGGGTTTTGGCAGGGTGGGTTTCGTGGCATTGCCCCAGATGATGCGCACGGGCACCTCCGGAGCCTGGCTCGCCCCGGGGCCCCCCTGCAGCCCCCTGGCACAGCCGCTGCGAGCGGGCAGACCCTGTGGGATGGGGGCTGCTGCAGCACCCGGACACCGGCGGGTGCTGAGCATCCTGGGGGTGATGCCCCGCTGCCGCCCCATGGGGCGGTGGCAGGATGAGACCACTGTGCAAAGCGGGGGAATGGAGCAGTGAGGGGTGTATGGGGGCACCTGAACCCCACTCTGCGTGAGGGGCTGGTGCAAAGGGAGGTGCTGGCCCTGGGGAGCGGGCAGGAGCCAGCCTGGCTGCTGTGGAGCAGCATTCTCCTTGGCATGGAGGCCCTGGCCCGGCTGGGCAAGTGCAGGGCTGGAGTGGCCAGTTGGAGGGTGTTTGGGCTACAAAAGCAGCCAGAGCACCCAGCACCCAGCGGGGAGCCGGGCTGGGCTAGCCAAGGGTGCCATCTCCTGGGGAGACACCCAAACAGCCAAGAGCACGGCCAGGCTGGGTGTCGTGTCCAGGAGCAGGACAGGCACCCCTGGGCTGGGGGAGTCGGGAGCTGGAGCTCCCCCCTGGGGCTCCCCAGCCTCCCAGGTTGAGCCCTTGGCTCCCGGCTGGGCTGCGGCGTTGCAGGTTGGGCAGCAGCCAGGGCGGGCGACCAGGGCCACCAAGACACAGCCACCGGCACGGTGTGGCCGTCCTTCACAAACGGGATGGCCATGGCATGGCCACGGCTCTGTGGCCACGTGTGGGTGCAGGCCCTGCGCAGACACCCGGCGTGCCACCATGGACCCGGCCACGCGCCTGCCTGCACCGAAAAACCAGGCAGCGGCGGTGACTACCGTGCACCGGCAGTGGCTACCATGCACCGGCAGCCCCGCGGCACGGGTCACGGGGCAGCTCTGTGCTTTTTTCGGTGGCCCTGGCAGGACATGAGGACAGCCAGGTAGCGCGGAGGGGACGGGCGCATCCTGACCCCAGAGCATTCAAGAGCACGCGTCCGCAGGGAATTAGGGTGAAAGAAATGAGTCCTCAGCGGCCGCGCTCGGAGCCATCTGCACTCAGCCCAGCCTCACGGTTACCGGTTTCGACCCAAAATGACTCCTCTGCCCCTTCTCCCCCCTGCCTGGCCCCTTTTTTCGGGTCCCAGAGGGAGCACATGTGCAAGCAAATGCCTCGGCCAAGGCCCAGCCCTGCTCGAGCACAGGGATTGCAAAAGGCAGATGGGCTGAGGAGGGGCTGGGAGGAAAATAAATATCCCAGCAAAGCTGCTCAAAGGGAAGCTGAAGCAAATTTTTGCCCCCCCAAAATTTTTGGAGCCAAACATTATCTACCCTGTGTGCCCGCTACCTGCAGCTCTCCTTGCAGCCACGCCACTGGGGCAAGAGCCCAGGGGAAAAAAAACTTTTAATTGTCAGGACAAAACTGGGCTCTATCGCCCCAAATAGAAAGTGACACCTCTGGGGCCGTATGCGGATGGGTGCTGAAGGATGCAGAGCGATGCGGGGGGATGCAGAGGGGATGAGGGGGGATGCAGAGTGATGTGGGGGAATGCAGAGGGGATTTGGGGGGATGCAGAGGGGATGCGGCGGGATGCAGAGGGGATGCGGGGGGATGCAGAGAGGATTTGGGGGGATGCAGAGCGGATGTAGAGGGGATGCAGAGGGGATTTGGGGGGATGCAGAGGGGATGTAGAGGGGATGCAGAGGGGATTTGGGGGGATACAGAGGGGATTTGGGGGGATGCAGAGGGGATGTGGGGGGATGCAGAGAGGATTTGGGGGGATGCAGAGGGGATGAGGGGGGATGCAGAGGGGCTGCAGAGGGATGCACCACCCCGGGAGGCTGCATGGGGAGCTGCTGATGGATGTTCTCCCACCAGTGGCACGCAGCAAAGGAAGGGCTTAATCCAGGGACCCAGAACAGGGTGCTGGCAGCTGCTGCCCTGTGTCCCCAAGCACGGGGACAAGCCCAGGCAGGGCAGGCCGCCAGCCACCGCCTTGGCTGCGAGACGGCAGCTCACGGGCGACCATGTTCGGGGGTGCTTAGGAGCCACGTGCCATCCTCGGAGGCTGTGGGAGGGGGTGATGATAGAGGGTCAGGCTGCTGGGGCGCACGGCCGAGGAGGTGGGGATCCAGCGGCAGCATACACCGAGAATTTTAAGGCTCAAATCACACCGCCCGGTCTCTGCTCAGCAAGGAGGGACAAACCGCCCCCAAGTGCTTCTCACTTCCCTCTCGAGGGCCCACCAGGGTGGAAACTGCAAGTCTCCCGTTGCTATTTACAGAGGCAGGTTTCCCCTGCAAAACCCCGACAGCCGGAGGGCAGGGCTGGGAGCATCGCTCCAGGGGCCGTGCTCTGCCACCCTCAAGCAGCACAGGCGCTGCCGAAATCACGGTTTCCTTTGCCGTCGGCTTTAGCTCTGCAGGCAAATGGGCCACGGGCTCTGCTGTCTGACCGGGGCACAGTCCACGCATGGACGGCCACCAGCTACGTGCGGTCAAAGGTGCATTTTCCCCCCAAGCCCTTGCTCCCATGCAACCCCCCCCCCCCCTTCCCAGCCATGCCTCTGCCTGCCTGCTCCCTCCCGGGACCCTCCGCAGGCCTTCCCAGTGGGAGACTCGAGCCCAGCAACGAGCCCATCCTTTGCATCAGATGCACGTGCAAAGCCACAACACGTGGCAACAGCGTTGGTGTTTCGGTGGCCCTGGGGCCACGGTGTGCCTCCTCTCCCAGTCCTTGCTCCAAGCCCAGTGCTCCATCAGATGGTGCCAGTGCCGGATCCCTCCCTCCCGGAGGAGCTGGGACGCGATGGGCCACACGCAGCCACACAGGAGGTGCTGGGTTTCTCTGCCTGGGGGGTTTGCTCCCCGTGAGCAGGTTCAGCTTCCGATGTCCCTGCAACACACCCCCCCCCCCGCCTCATACCCCGCAAGCACCCTTTTGGTCTCTCTCGGTTGCAAATCACCATGGAAAGCACAAAGCAGGAGTTTTTGAACTGAACGGAAAAAACCTTGACGCTGCCCCCCTGGTGTTTATAGAAAGTAACAGGTATTGCTTCTTCCTTCCCCCCTCGGCTGCTTCTGCAGAACGGTCCCGCCGGGCTGAGCTGAGTCACTGTCCTGCTGCGTTCCCGGCACCCCTCACCCTTCCCGGCGCCACGGCCACGGCCACGGCAGGACCCTGCCCAGCACCTCTGCAGCAAAGGGGTAGAAACCTCCAGAAATGGATGCACTGGCGGTGGAAAAGGGGTAAACCAGTAACCACGCAGTCTGGCTTTGAATCATAGAATCACAGAATTGTCTAGGTTGGAAAAGCCCTTTAAGATCATCGAGTCCAACCTTTAATCTAACCCTGCCATCCCACCACTAAACCCTGTCCCTAAGCACCTCATCGACCCTTCTTTTAAATCCCTTCACGGATGGGGACTCAACCACCTCCCTGGGCAGCCCATTCCAGAGCCTGACACCCCTTGCTGTGTTTTCACTAGGCATTCCCTACGGAGCGTAGTGCCACCAGCCAGATCCACCCCAGGGTATTTTGCTGGTCGGAGGCACCAGGCTGCCCGTGGCGAGGATCGCAGCCGGCTGAGCGAGGGCGGACGCTCTCAGCAGCACGGTGGGGTCTGAATCCCACCCCCCATCCCAGCCCCGGGGGTGCCGCCTGGCTGCTCCTTCGTGGGTTTGCTGATCAAACCCATTCCACTTGTTGGGTGAGGTGAGACCTAAAAATAAATATAGAGCTCTGCTCTTGGAGGCTGCCGGCAGCGCAGAGGGAGCTCTTCCCCTCGGTGAAAACCAAGCTGTGTTATTAATGCTTCGTGCCCCTTCGCTGCCAGCAGCGAGGGCAGCACCGGGCCCCGAGCCCAGGCGGGACCTGCGTTGCCCACCCAGGGCAGCACCGGTGAGCGCAGCCCTCCTGCAACGCTCCTGCCTCCGAGCCACGGATGCACTAGGGAAAAGCAGCATTAAAGGCATCTTGTTGGGCCCCACGAGATGCTCGGCTTGCCGCAAGCAGGAGCCAGGCCAGTGGCATGGGCTGGTGCGTGGTCCCAGCCGCAGGCAGGGTGAGCCGGCCGGCGAGGGTGGCCGGCCCTCGGTGTCCGCAGGACGCTACCCGCGGGGCTCTGCAGCCGTGACACAGACCCCCAGCGAGGGGGACTTGCTCCTCTCCACCAGCAGCCCCCCGCAACGGCACCCCCTGGGGCTGCATGGCCTCTGGCACTGACATAGCAGCTCCTTGGCAGCAAAGCCTGGGCAAACAGTAACCTACAGGGTCGCCCGCTGGCTTTCGGGACCCAGGGTAGAGCAAAACAGCCTTCTTGGCAAGAAGGAACCGTCCCATTGCAGCCAGGCAATGCCAGGGCAGGTGCCACAGAGCCCCCACCCCTGCAAACCCCTCTGCAACGTGGCCGCCTGCCCCAGGACAGCCCTCCCCATGCCCTGGGGGTGCCTCCCTCCCTGGCCCCAGCGCCCCGGCAGCCCAGGGTCACCCGGCGAGCCAATGCAATGCGCTGCGCGTGCGGCCCATTTGCATCGAAGGGATAAGGGGAAACCCCAGGAAACGCATGGCCCAGGCATTAATCAAATCTATCTCTAATAATAAACCTTCCGAGCAATGCGCGGGCTCGGGGCTGGAGCTCGCAGTGCAATGGCAGGAGCCGAGGGGGACTAGGCGCCGCGGGAGAGTCAAACGTGAGTTACCCCATGGAGGGGCCACGCGGGGAGATGGGGGTGAGGGGCTTGTCCGTGCCAGGGCTCGGGGCCACGGTGACATTTCCAGAGCGCTGGCAGGGAGCGGAGGGTCTCCCTGGAGGAGCAGACCCACCACGAAGGGCTTCCATCCTGCTGACGACGGTCAGCGCCACGGGGCTGGAGCTGAAATGGTCGCTTAAAGCTTAAAGCGAGGGGTTGGTGGAGGAGTTTGGGGTGCTGGTCCCTGGCGAGTGCAAAGGCAGAGGGGGAGATGCACCCGGCTCTGCTGGGAAATGCGTGGCTGCAAAGCCCGGCCGCACCGGGCCGGGAGCACCACGTGCGCCTTGGGGCTCCCCGGGGAGGGTTGCTCAGCCATCGGGCAGGATTTTTCCTAGATGGGGTCAAACACCCGGCTTGGACCTGCCCCAGGTCCCGGGAAGGAGCTGCCCAGCCTGCAGCCCCCAGCTGAGACACAGCCCCAGATCTCCATCTCCCATGCAGTTATCCCATGTGAAACCCCCCCCGTAGCTCAAGGACAGCCAGGCTCACCCCCAGCCCCAGGGCTCGCTGCCATCCGCAGGGCTCGCTGCCGTCCGTGGGGGTCTTCTCTTTCTTCTCTTTGGGTAGAAAATATCTTCAAAGAGCATGGAGGTCGCCGGCCTGAGCCTCGCTCTGCCCTGGGGAATGTCTTCAGTCGGCTCGATGGAAAGTAATTATTTAATTTTAGAGCAATGCTAATTGAACAACTGGGACTGTAAGGCCAGCATCGCTGTGCGGAGTGGATTTATCCTTGAGAATGGGAGGGTTTTACATGGGCTGCCCCAGGTAGGAGCCAGTTCACAGCAGGCAGCGAGCGGAGGAAGCCTGTCCTCAGCTCCGCTGCAGGCAACAGCAGGACAGACAGACATGCGAAGTGCCTGACGGCTGCACGCTCCCAAGTACTCGAGAGAGGGAAGGAGCGAACCCCAGCAGAGTACAGGCCAGTTTCTATATAAAAATCAAAGCTTGGCTTTGCAACGGCTGCGGTGCAGGGGCTCTGGGCAGAGGCAACGTGCAGCCTTTGGGGAGTTTTAAACCTTTCAGATCCTGTCGGCACCGGCAGGAAACAGCTGCAGCTTCCCGGCGCGGCTCCGCAGAGGGATGCGGTCACCCACTGGCCCTCTCGGTCAGCAAACAGGCGCGTTTCCACCGCGGCCGCCCTCGTGCTGGCTTAGCGCTTCCTGCAGTTGCTCGGTCGCGCTTGCCGCAGGCCCCGTGTGTGGCATGGCACGGCACGGCACGGCACGGCACGGTACGGCATGGCATGGCACGGCATGGCATGGCATGGCACGGCACGGTACGGTATGGCATGGCACGGCATGGCACGGCACGCCGGCAGGTATGGCTGAGCAGTGGGGGGATCGGAAGGAGCATGGCCAGGGACTGAGACCATCGCTTGGGTTGCCTCCAAGGCCAAACCTTGCGGTGGCACAGGTGAGGCTGCAGACAGAGAAATGCAGCACCCAGATCACAGAATCATAGAATCGTTTGGGTTGGAAAAGCCCTTTAAGATCATCACGTCCAACCGTTCCCCTAACCCTGCCATCCCACCACTAAGCCCTGTCTCTAACCGCCTCGTCTGCCTGGCTTTTAAATCCCTCCAGGGATGTGGACGTGCACAAATATTTCAGCTGCTAGTAAGCAAATGCTCACTAGCCAGCCGATTCTTAAAATTTTCAGCTGTTGGCGAGATTTTTGCGCTGCTAAGGGCTGCCGCCGATGCCTCGCTCCTGTGCCTTTGGCATCACATCCAGCCCACGCAGGCACCCGGCGGCAGAGGAGGAGGGGACGAAGGGCTCCTGGGGGGGACAAGAGCACGTCCGCCCCCCGGCGTCCCAGTTAAACCAGTGCCTAAAGCTCTCCCAGAGAGATGTCCCTCCTGCTGCCACTTAGGAGAGTTTTACACATCACCGTCAGGTTTCGTTATGATGCCAGAACACCAGAGAGAGATGTCAGAAATTACACACGGGATGGCACGAACCACCCTGATGCCACCGAGGAATTCAGAAGTTTCCAGAATTAAAAATTATTCCGGAAGACGTTGCCGGTGGTCGTTCCGGTTTGTATTGCCATTATTTTCAGGAAGGCATGTAAAGGCGGGAGCTGTTCCCCCTGCTCTTACTCCTGCAGGCAGTTGTGTGCATCCCCAGCCCCGGAGGACACGGCACAGGGCCACCTGTAAGCCAGGGTGGCCTCCCCGCGTGTCCCCAGGGACCAGCACAGGCCACGTGCCTGTAGGGTTATAATTTGAAGAGCTTGCTAAGCCCAAAGCAGGCTTTGCTGTCTGCTCTTGCCCAAGCCCAGGACCGGAGAGGGCTGGGGCACAGCGGGGCATCCCTCTGCGAGGGGTCCTAGCCCCTGCAAAGGGACGAGGTGGCTGCAGGGCCACCCCATACCTACTCGCCTCCCGTTCCGCAGCCATGGATGGGCCACACATCGGGTGGGATGCCATGAACAACTGCACCGACCAGCAGTACTGGGACATCCTCGTCTGCCAGTGCATCCCCTGCAGCCTCGTATGCAGCCGGCCCACAGTGAGGAGGTGCGCTGCCGTCTGCGGTGAGTGCCGGGCGCGGGCGGCGCAGGGGACGGGGACGTTCCTCGGGCCGAGCAGGCAGCGGTGGGGCAAAGCCAGGAGGGGAAATCAGGCCCTGGGATGAACCACAGGGCGGGCACCGAGCCAGCTCAGCTTAACAGAGCTTCAAGCCAAAACCGCTGGGGAACATAATAGCTTCCCAGCAAGGAGCTGGGTCTGGCAACAGCTCAGTACAGACCGGGGTCAAGCTGTCCACATCTCTGTTCCTCTCCTTTTTGGGGTCACAGGGAGCCTTCCCAGAGCTGCAACAACACGCTCATCCCCCACTGGTGACGCCCTCCCCCCCCCCCTCCAAAGGCAGGGCCTCGAGATATGTCAGGTTCAGCTGATGTGGATTATCATAAACTCAAGCTGTACGTTTGCACGGCTGCCCCGTGGGTCCCGTGCCGGAGCAGGCACCAAGGTGTGGTGATAACAGGTGAGGAGGAGGAAGGGAGACAGATGCACTTTGCACCCAAACCCTGTA